>PVJI01003213.1:0-128310 GCA_004026765.1 Micronycteris hirsuta
AAATTGGGAAGCATGTACTACTGGTTCTTCTTCTACCTCTAATCTTTAATCTGTTGTCATGGACTAAATTGTGTCTCCCCTAACTCCGTATGTTGAAGCCCTAATCCTCAGTGTGACTATATTTGAAGATAGGGTCTTTAAGGAAGCAATCAAGGTCAAATAAAGTCATTAGGTGGAGTCCTAATGTGATAGGGTTAGTGCCCTTCTAAGAAGAGAAAGAGACACTAGAGAGATCTCTCCTTTCATGAACACACTAAGCAGTCCATGTGAGAACACAGTGAGACAGCAGCCAGCCATCTGTAAGCCAGAAGACAGGTCTCACCAGGAACCAACCCTGCTGGGAACCTAATCTTGGACTTCTGGTCTCCAGGACTTTGAGATAATAAATTTCTGTTGTTTAAGCCGCCAAGTCTGTGGTATTTTATTATGATAACCTAAGCTGACTAATATATATGGATTAAGATAATTTATTTCAGAGGGATTTTATGGGGTTCAATGTAAATTTGCAAATGAAAGAAATGTATACATAAAAATGACACAATAGTTAACTATGAGTAATATTTAAAGATAATTAACGTTAGTGAATATATATACTTGCATTTAGCTCTTGGATTAAAAGGTACCAGGAGCGGTTGACAGGGTAGGGACTGGCTTGGTGCAGGAGTTTCGATGGGAGTTTTTAGCTAGAGGAGATGCCTCTTTACGTTGCTCTTGCTCCTGACTCGACATATGAAGCATAGAGCCTGCCTCGCTTCAGAATAACAAATGGAAGGACACTTATACTTTGTCCTATGATAGGCCTGTGAAGTACAATATTTCTTGTCAACATGGAGCAAAGGACTCAGGGGATCATACTTCAAATTATGGAAATAATCATTAAAAGCTAAATGGCTTTCCTTCCAATGCAATACTTTAAAGATCAGAAAATTACATAAATAAATGTTGAGAAAACTCATAACGGTAGATGGAAGAGAATTTTCCAAGATTAAAGTAAAACACAGTTCAGTTGATAAATGTTTTCCGATCTTATCCCATTAAACCCTATACAGGAATATTTACTGTTGCATTATTTTTCAGGTGCCTGCCAGCTTCTCCACAGTCTCATTGTCATTACAAAGTTAGAATTTCTAGGTCCTGAAGCATGCTTTAAAAGATGGATGCCAGGCTCTGTCTTAGAATACAAAGCTCATCTCGTGAAACTAGGTGTTTTCTTATAGTTTACATAAGGTATAGTTGGCTCCTTATCAAAACTTGAGGAGAAAACAGAAGTTCTATGATAATAAAAATTAAATGGAGTTCAATTTGTTTCCTCTCTATCTGCGATGCCCTAAAGAATGATTTGATCACTGCAGTGAGTAGATTTCCAGATGCAGCTGCCAAAACAGCCTTTTGGACGCCTACATGGGGATGCTGGCCCCGGGGGCGGTGGGCGGCCGTGACCAGCACTTGCTCAACGACACCCCACGCTTTCCAACCTGCCGTAAGCCCAAGTACTCTAGGGTTTATATGGCCCGAGGAAGAGGGACTTCCGTCCATGAAATAAGGACACTGTTGCTCTCTCTCTCTCTCTCTCTCTCTCTCTCTTTCAGACACTCCCTTTGCCCCACTTATTTTTTTCAAGTACTATAAATATCTCAGCTTCTCCCTTCCTCCTGTGAGGAAAAAAGTCAACTTAAAAATGATACATTAGTACAGCATCATTTCCTCCAAAGAGCTCAAATATATGTTTTTTTTAATTCTTGTTTGTATAGCTCTTGGAAAGACAGATGGCAAATATTAAGGTTGCAAGTAGGAAAATATCTAGAAAGGACTATCCAGAGATTTTCATGACAGAAAAGTTGCAGAGTGAATCCGAGATGTTTGAATGTTTTTCTCCATACTGTATCCCAGTACGAAGTTCCTGCTGAAGTATAGGCTCTGTGTTCTTGTGCCTGCAAATCACTCAGAATACCTCTTACAAATTAAAAATTGGGGTAGTAAACAAGAAAAGAGATATTAAAGGATCTTCAATAGCGTACGTCCAGAATTTCTAATAAATGTGTTTCTTCTCCCCATCCCCCCAAATTTCTAAAAATACACAAACTAATAAAAACACCCTGATGATTGATAAACAACGACTTTTACAGAAAAAACAGTTAAGGGGTGCACATAGAAGGCACTGGGTCTTGATGATCATTAAAGGGACAGACTGTAGTCTGGCTGACGTATAAGATCCTTGGGATTTTCAAGCGTGGCTGGTGAAGTCATGACCATGAGTGCTGGAGATTTCCATGGGCCGTACTGAACAGCTCAGAGCAGCACAATCACCAAAGACACTGGCCCTTCTGGTTAACTCTGCTTAGAGATATATCATAGCTAGTCCTTCCTGGGACTATAGAAAAATTTGACTTGCTCTCTGGATTATTTTAATGAAATGCTGACTTTAAGTTCATGATTCTTGGAACTATCCCAATTGCTAATATAAAGAATTAGGAAAGAGACCTTCTAAATATATACCATCAGCTCCTAAATATACATCAGTATCTGAGAAAAGCTTCCATTGACTCTCTGGGATGAATTTGTTTATGTCTGTATCTATGTAAAAGCCAGCGCATGGGCTTAGAGGGAATTATCCAGACTCTGGGATCAAAGTGTACCTTTCTTATATGTAAACTAATTCCAGCAAGCCAAACAATCATAATAGGCTTTGCTGTCTTTTAAGCAACCCATACAAAGATTTTAGACCAATCTTGGAGATCTAACAAAGACACTGCTGGAAATGGGACTAGAGAGAAATACGTTAGCAATGGATGCATAGAGACGTGTGTGATTCTAGGCAAATAATCCAGATTTTCTAGGTCTCAGTGTCCAGAACTTCTTCTGGTTTTATCATTCTGTTTTGTAATTCTCCCAAAATTAAAATTTTCAATTCCAAAACTATTTCTGAGTACATATGGTGAGCCAGTTATCTCTTGGAGCTGAAGGGAGTAAAAAAACTGAAGAATTAGATATGGTTCCTATTATACAGGATTATGAACTAGACAGAATATACACATGAGAAGCAATGCAATAAAGATGTAGGTTAAAGGCACATATGATAGGAGGGAGACTAATTATAGACAGTAGTGTGGCCGGAAAAATAAAATAATTCTCATAGGATAAATAAATAAAAATATAATTCTCAAAGGATAGATTTGATTTGAATTAAAAGGGTTAAATGCAATGTGTTCCTCCTCACTTAATTAATTTCTTTTCCATGAGACTTTCCCATTAGTAGGACTGAAATAATGAAACTATACTGTAATTTTTTTTAATTTAAAAAATATCAATTTTGGGGGGGAATAGGGGTAAAAGAGTGATTTTCCTGAAGTTCCAACAGCTTTAGAAAGCCAGATGTCTGGTTATTTTTATGTTTTTTTATAATTATTTTATACATATTCTTATCAAGTTAAAGAGTGTGAAATATAACATATACCTGCAAATTTATGTGTGTCTCCACTACGTGTAATGTGCACATGTTGAAGTGGGAATTACTGTCTGAATGTCATGAGCTGGAAAAGGGAAAACTGAGTGTCCAACCTAGTCACTCATTCTACATCTCACATGATTGAGTTTAAGACTGATGTTTAGGACTGATACTTCATTCAGGCTTGCTCTCCATAAGGAGACACTGCTGGTTTAACGCCCAGACTGGAATGGGGGCACAGAGTGCCTGGGTCACCTAGTGGACAGGTTGACAGCTGAAGACCATGTTTACGAAACTGGTGTCTGGCACAGGAATGCCTCTAGTCTATGACAAACCACAGACCATACCATAAAGACTGAAAAGTGAAGGGAAAAATGTTGCTTATTGAAATACTTATAGTTAGGGTGAAAATGTGCTTTTGTTATTTATAAAAAATAATACATTCTGAGAGTGAAGTACAAGGAAGAGCTTCAATTTTCTCCTTACTGGGTTTTTTCCTCATATGTCAGGGAATAATATAGGGAAAAATAGAAACTGATAGCATGTGTACAATTGAATGGCTTGTAATTAGAGAAAAGACCATCTTAAGGAGAAAAAAGTATTGCTTATCTCATGGAAGAAAAAAATCGTGGTCACCGGAAACTGAACAATATTTAGTTGACCGGTTAGAAGCAAGAAAGCATCCATACTTGTACTCATGACTGATCAGTGAAATGCATAAAGTATTTTCACTGTTTGAAATTCATTCCAAGAATTAATGAGAGAAAACCAAGAATTAAAAAAAAATACATTCATCACACATTATTTAACACCACAAGAAGTTGGAAACAACTGTGTTACTTTTATAACACAGCAGAATGGTTAAATAAACTATGCTAAAATATTATACAACCCTTAAAACTATATTTTTGACAGTTTTCACTGATGTGGGTAAATATGCTATAGTTTTAAGAAATTACAAATCCAGTATGATCATATATCTATATAATCTATATGCAACATATAAATATTATATGTATAAAAGACTGAAAGGATATATGCCAAAATATTATACATACATTTTTATAAATGGAAAAATACGAAGTATTTAAATCTATCAATTAAGAAGGACTGGAAGGAGCAAATATATAAAACTATAGAATTACTTAGGATGTATATATCGACAAAGTCAACACTATCATTTCCTCTTTGAACTTTGAACATTTTATATCTAGAACAAAATAAAGACTGTTTTAAATTATAGGTATTGTAGATGGCCGCTCATTATTTTGGATAAGTGTGTTATTCTATATAGCCACGATCACAAGTAGTTTGCAATCATATTTTAATTGAAGATTATTCCAAAAAGTTTTATTATAAATAGAAGTTTAAGAGCTTTTTCTTCCTTGGTCTATTTTTCTTTTCAAATACATCTGACACACATGGACAAAGTATAAAAAATATTGTCAAGGTTTTATTTTTCTTTTGTAGACAACTAAATGTAAATCTGCACATGCCCTGATTAGTAAATACTCTGAAAAATTATTTGGCGTAATTTTTTAGACCTAATCTGTATGTTGCTAAATCTAAATAAAGCAAATTTAATCAAATCCCCATAAAATCAAAAGTCTACATAAAGAGAAAAGACTGCAATATGAGGTTATAAAAACGGATTATTCTGGATTAACTTGAACTATTATACATAGCTGAACTTTTATATTTCTCTGAACCAATAACATCACTTATTTAGTATTTTGACTTAAAATTTTTTCCTCATTAAATTTGCTTTGACCAGAAAAATCTAGTCACCTGATTTTTTAGTTTTCGTTAGGGTCCCAAAATAGTATTTTTAAATAAAAAGTAGAAAAACTGAAATCTGAGTTGTACCTCTGCCCTTAAACTCTTTATCAGAAAAATAATTTGACATGTTCTTCTACTTGCTAATGAGCAATCACCCCCAAATAAAAGCACATTTCCCCACTGTAGCCTGCAAAGCTTCTGTTCTAAGAAAAATATTTACTTCCTTGTTTTGATGAGTTTTGTCATTTGTAGCCTGTCTCCACTGAAAGAAAGCTTTCAATTTCTCCTGCATCCACAAAATACCCCCACTTCTTCCTCATCATTATGGTTACCAGTTTATTTATCAGTTGTGGCAAATGGTAACCCTTTACACCACACTTTGCTAAATACTGTTTGCTTTAGGAACAAAGCACAGAGGACAAATATTTCAATGTGGTTTTCCATTTGGGAGGGAGTGGGACTAACACTTGAACTCCAGCTGATTCTCATCCTCTCAACCCCACGTTAGGCAGCAGCTGAAGCTTCAAAGAGCCCTCAAGGCTCTGAGGAGACACTTGGACTGGGGCGTGCACAGGGGAGGTAGGAATTAGACTGGATGCAATTAACCTGAGAAGTCCATAGCTTCTAGGCCCCCTGGCAAGGAGAAAGTTGGAAAGACTACAACAACACCCTGAGTTAATTATTACATAAACAGCTCACAGGGGAGCAGGGGCTCTTCTTTTAAGGGCCCTCTGCAAGGGACTTTTCTTGGTCAGGATTTATGCTGCTTCCAGTAAACTAAATGTGGAATGAATATTAACTCAAGCAAAATCAAAATGAAAAGAAACGACCTCTATCCAAGACTACCCAATATGAATCAAAGAAAATCCCTTTCAAACCTAAAATATTAGTGGGGTTCAAATGGTAAAGCAGAGAATGCACTCTATTTTATTTAATTAAAAATACATTAGTTAAGACCCACCAAAATGATTTCTTGATGGATGCTCAGTTGGAAAGACACTGGTCTTAAGGGAGCCCATTTATGGGTGAGAAAAGATTTAGAATTGGTTCATCGAGCCCGTGAGTACCCCAGATGTGTAACATGTAATGGCAGGCTGGCCTGAGAAAGAGGAAGTATGGGGTTGGTTGCAGGACCACCAAGGAAAAAAACCAATATTGTTTTCACCCGCATTGTATTTCCTGTGGTCAGGAGCTGATGTGCAGCAGTGTAAGCTATTTTCATGGTCTTGCCCATTTATTTTTCAGCAAATCTATCAGTCAGGTTTTAATAGGACTATTGGTTCAGGCTTTCATCGTTACCAATGGAAGTGATAAAAAGCACAGTCAGTACACATGGGGTAAAAAAGGCTTTTAGGTATTGGGTAAGAGACCAGGCTATGGGGTCAGGCAGGCTTTGAATCAAACTACGGCCCTGCCCTTTAGTAGGTGGTTATCCCTGATACTGTTTTCTCATCAGCCAAGGAGGTAGGAACTTCAGTTTTCTATTGTCATATTCTGAGGCTACATCAAACCTTCATCCATTATAATGTATTTCAGAAATTATTTCTTAGGTATTAATCTCTTCGATCTCCATACCCAACAACCTCGAATTCAATGTTTAAAAATGACAGAGAATACAATCATAGGAGTTAAGGGAACTTTTGAGATAAAATCAGTTTCTATCTCCAGGTAGGCGAATACCCATTCTTTGCATGACCAATTGCTGTCTCTTCTGTTCCTAAAATATCTAATGATACAGATTTCTTTGTGGAGTACTGTGGTAGGCAGCCTCCAAGAAGGCCCTAGTGATTCTTGCCTCCTAATATTCATGCCCTTGTGTGATTCCCTACTCTCGAGTGTGGCCTGGATGTAGTAACTTACTTCCGACACATAGAATAATGCAAATGTGATGTGATGTCACTTCTGGGACTAGGTTAGAGAGACTGTCTTCCGTCTTACTGTTTCCCTCTTTCTCTTTTTCACTCTCTAGCTCACTTGCTGTGAGGGAAGCCTGGCTGCCCCACTGAAAAGCCCATGGGGCAAGGAACTCATACATTCAGCCAACAGCCAGAAGACATGAGGCCTGTGCTCTACCAGGAGTATGATCTTGGAAGTGGGTTTTCTCCTACTCTCCTACTTGAAATGACTACAGCTGTAGCTGACACTTTGCAGCCCAGTGAAAGATCCTGAGCCAGAGTTACTCAGCTATGCTGCTTTTGGATTCCTGACCCACAGGAGCTGTGAAATAATAAGTGTGTGTTGTTTTAAGGAGCTACATTTTGGTACTTGTCACACAACAGCAAATAACAATACCAATGCTGTCACTGATATCACTGAATCCATTGACAATTCTTTCAAGAAATGTCCACTTCCTCTGCAAACTAAAATCCACTGACTGTACTAGTCAGGAGTTGGGCAGTACCTTTCAAATGATTCATAGAAGGACATGGAAAGGTGCTAAAAAGCATTGCCAGACTAAGAAGAGCCCTGTGACTTCTTTGGCTTCTCACGTTCCTTCCTTCAATTCCCGAGTTAGACTTACAGGTTGCAGATTTTCTGCTCCATTTTTCATGCATGTCTCTGGCACTTTTCCCACTTGGCTCCTAGTAATCAGCCTTGGCTGACCCCAAACACTCCACCTTCCGGACCACAAAAGCAACCCAATATTCTGATTATAGCTTCTTTTGAGACTGCTTACCCCCTGGTTTTGGATCTGCACAGACTTTTATCATGCCTTCAAGAGCATTATCTCTCTACACCTAGGGTGATGCGAACTATTTATTTATCAAACTAAGTAAGAACAAGTTATATCATAAGTAACTTAATAATGTAGAATTCCTG
Source organism: Micronycteris hirsuta (assembly GCA_004026765.1). Taxonomy (NCBI): domain Eukaryota; kingdom Metazoa; phylum Chordata; class Mammalia; order Chiroptera; family Phyllostomidae; genus Micronycteris; species Micronycteris hirsuta. Next base: position 8,045 of record PVJI01003213.1, read on the forward strand.
GAGCTATAAAATAATGAGGTAGTTTTATAACAACTGTCTTTTTAATGGGTTGTAAAATAAAACAATGTTATCATTTCCAATAAATTTTGAAAAATAGGCTATGTGCACTGCCAATTTTCTAAATAATACTTTGGTATTAAAAGGTCAGGATTTATTGTAAAAATCAATAATAATATGGTTAATTTCAACTTCAAACCAGTAAAATGTTTTCTTCTAAAATGAATTTGAAGTGTCCTCTAAACCGAGAATTTGTCTTATACTCACAAAATAATTGTGCAACATATATTCAGTGAAAAGCTATGAAAAGCAAGACGCTGGGCTAGGCTTTATGGGAACATAAAAATGAAACTAGAAAACCTGGGAGTAAGTATTTTTAAGAACTTTTCCCTCCAATTCCCCAACTCCCTTGTGAAATAGGTTGAAAAATTACTTTTTTTCTTTTGTACTCATATTTCACTTGAGACTTCAATCACTGAATATAAAAAATTAGAAATGTCTGAAAAAAACAGATTATATATAACATTTTTTGTTCTCCAAACTAACAAAATCATTTTAGATTTGTTTTAAAACTACTAAAACATGCTGTGTATATATTCTAATTTTCTCAAATGTTTGAGGATTTTAAAAACATTTATTTTATAATTCCAGAATTTAAAAAAATCTTATATTTTACTCTTAGATTTATTCCATATAAGTAATTATGAGAGTATTTAAAGCAAATAACCTCTGACAAATAAATGATGGCTTAGGGCATCTTCAATTTGCTACCTGATCTCCCATCCCACGGCAGCTGTTTGAGAGCAGGGATTTGCATCTGTTTGCTTCAATCCCAGTGCCTGAGTGAGTGCATGCACAGCACATAGTAGGTGCTCAGTGGATATGTATTGATCAAAGCAATGACTGTTGACCTTGGAAGAACAGGGTTGGGGTTTTGTTAGCATTCCTGCTTTCATGCATCCTGCCATCACATGTAGATGAATACAAAATAGATATTCTTTCCTGCTGATATTATGAGTCTGGCTTTTAACTCCAGTAAAGGAATTATATTTTGCTTTAAATGGAAATAAATGTGAAAATGTTCTGAAACAAAGGCCTGAAGTCAAAATACAAGGGGAAAAAAACCTCCCCCAACCTGTTATTTATCTTAATCTTCTTTAGAGTGAGTCTTTGCAGTTCTCAGCCCTTAAGCACCTTCTAAAGATGAACTAGAGCAGATTCAGAAGGATGAAAGGCAGTCAAAGCCTCAGATTTAAAAATCAGCTAATTTGAAAATAGTGGCACTGGCCTGCAGTGTGTACAAGCAGAATAGGGAGTTGCTTGTAATGAGCTAAGATTCATTGGCTTGTTGGGCCTTCCCTCGGCTTTCTTTCCGTCTTTGTTCCTTCCCTCCCCTCCCCTCCCCTCCATTTTCTTCCTCTTCTTCTTTCTTTCCTCCTTCTTTTCCTTTACTTTATTCTTTTTTTCTTGATCTCAAGGCTTTCTAAGACCCTTGTGACATGATGGACAGTGCCCTTCTTCCTTCTTCCTACCGTGTGTCTTTGCACCGGTGACCCTCAGTGACACATGAAATGAGGACTGGGTTACTTTTTCCTGCAATTTACTTTTAGGAAAAAAGAGCTCATTCTTTTTTTAAAAAGGACTGAGTGGATTTTTTCCTCTTAAAAACGACTTCCAATTTATATCTTGAGGTTGGTACACATTTAGGCAAAAAAAAAAAAAATGTATCTTCTCTTCTATACCCATAACTACATTTCTGAACTGTAAAAATTAATTTTCAAAATTTTGAAATATAAACTTAATAGCTCTCTAGCAGTTTACAAATGCTATCTAATTTTAATCATCACAGGAATCCTATACAATTATAACCCAATAGAAGGAAAGAAAATTTTGTTACCACCATGTAGAGGAGTCCTTGTACTTCACTCATATTTTATTTAAACAGAATACATGTTGAAAATCACATCTGACTTTCATTGAAATTTCTTAGGCAGTTAGATGTGGGTATCAACTGGGGAATGTGTTTTCTTTGAATTCTGTAGCTCTTCTACTCATTTCTTTATGTTCCTTTTCTTTCCTTAACCATATGTTTTTGTATTATATTAATGAAAAATGTGGGATCACTCACTGGGGGGATTAGACTTGAGAGAACTTGTTACATGTTTGGAGAGGGGGAGGGTATGCGTTCTGCTTCATCTTTCTATTGTGCTATCACATTTCTCAGTGCCAGTTGTGGAGAGGGTAGGAACTGGTCATAAATTACTTCTGTTATAACAAGAATATGCTTTCTTTATTACCAATTTGGTTTTCATTTGTGTAAATGTAAAAAGGCTTATCCTATTATACCATGTAAAATTAAATGAATATTATTATACCTTGAGAAATAAAACATTGTGAATGTATAGAAGTGCTTTATAAATTCTCTAAAAATAAAATATTAATTAGAATCCACTCAGTGCCAGGACATGAGGCAAGCAGTCAAATAAGTTTGAAAATACGGCAGTTCTCTTTGGAGGGTGGTGATTCTATTTAAATTTTCGTGATCGTTCCAGTAGCTCCTTTTGCCTTCCTTTTCCATTTTTCCTCTGTCCTTACTTCTCCATTTAGAGATAATTTAAGAAGGGACATAAAAGAAAAGAAACATTATTCTAATTCCTTACTAAAATTCCATTCATATCAAGCCCTAATTATTTCACTCCGTACTAATCTCCCAACAAGCAAAGAGTCAGCTTCTTCCTGTATTCACCAGGACATCTCTACGAGATGATATTTGCCCCTTGCTTCCCAGATGCCATTGGAAGTGAAACCATATGCAGTTTTCTAATGTCTCAGAGTCAGACCCTCTTATATGAGAAGTTAGTCTGAACATCGTGGTAGCCACATGAGAAAAGGAACAGAAGGTAAAACTCAGTACCTCTTTTGCCTTGCCCAAAAAGAAGGACAAAAGTACAGCCATATTGTGTGGCGTGGCAAAATCTTTACCCTCCAGGGGATCCCACTTCCTCTGGGCCAGTAGCCTCATTTGTTTGTTGTATTGTTGTCATTTAACCTGGTCAGCTATAAGGCTCTGTTGACACCCACCTGTGAGATACTGAGATCTGGGTGTACATACAGTAAGGCCCATATATTTCCATTTATTTCCCTACTCTTAAAAACTTTCATGCCAAAGCACTTCCCCTGCTACTTTTTTTTTTTTACTTAAAAAAAAAAAAAAAAAACCTCCTGTCTCAGCCTCATTAGAATAAAAATCCTTTATGCTTTTAGCTACTCACAAGGGGCCACCTATCTCTAGTCTCACCACCTGGTCAAATCATAGCCACTCTCTTCTATTCTTTCTCCTGTTCAAGTGTTTCGGATTCATCACCCCTTCTTTGTGTTTTCCCACTGTTTCCATTTCCATTGTGTTCTGGAGTGATTTTTTGCTTCATTTACAATGGTTCCCATGATCACATTCATTACTCACCTCTCCTCTTGTTCTGCGCAGGTCGGCACTGATTAGAGATGGTGGGCTTCAACCTTTTTCATGGCCGTTCCAGGCTCGGATCATTCAAAGGAGCTCTGGCTCCTTTAGCACACATGGTACTCGAGGTCTGGACTGATTCCCACTCTCATGCTTCCAAGGCCACACTTGCTGCAAGATCTGGCTAATAAAACCTTGGCTAAGCAATATGCCATTGTGGTGTATCATCTTTTATTTAAACCAACTTGACTCTTCTAACCATTTTACTGTCTTATTACTTCCAGATTAGCTGTATCCCTGAATGAGGTCTTTCCTGCGGGGTCAAGAAATAAAGCCATGTGCTGTGAAAAGGAAGGTAAAAATTAATTGACCAATTTTACTTCCCAACGAGTCACTGAGTGCCCTGCCGTGTTAGAAATACAAGAATATTGCTGAAGGAACTTCAGGAATTGCTTTCATTTGATGAAGAAATTCTTTCATGTCAAATTAACCAGAGGTAAAACAACAATCCGTTGACTTCATAAATTCACTTGTTCTCCAACTCTCTCAAGGCAACTCTGGGCAACATTTTCACCACACAGCACGATGTTTCACCACACCATACAACACCACTAAACCATCTTAATTTGGCGATTCTCTTGCCTAATTGGTCACCGCAAGGTGAACTGGCAGACTCCCATGATCCTTGCATTTTTGGTAGAATTTGAAGACAAAGGGCCAACCAATATTCTTTTTTTCCATCTGCTTCCTTAAGGCCCATGTTGAATGGTGTTCTGAGGCACATTGACCTTTTTCACATAGGTTTCAAACCAGGAAATGCTCAGATTGCAGACTGGGCCAGACAGCACATGTAATGGGAAGAGCACTGTCACAGATATTGGAAGGGTTCCAATGATTAAAAGCAAAATACCCTGTTTTGTCTCTGGTTTAAATTTAAGTTTACTGCCAAAAGTCACATAATACAACAAGTCATGCGGGCAGTCTTCAAGGCGCCCAAAGGACAGAACTTATCCTCTATGAAATGATGTCCAGGCAGGATGCCCTTTAGAAGTCTGTGGTTTCCACAGAAAGGGGCAGAAGTGTGTTGCTGTCTCTAATCCCACCTTATACTAAAACATGCAAAAAAAGTATCCAAATCTTAACAGAGTTTTGTAACTACACTAAAGACCTATTTACTTTGAACATCAGTGGCCAAAATGATCTAGAAGAGGTGAAGTACAATAAAAGTTTTTACTTATAAATTGTATGTCTTCCAGATTAAGCCATTAATAATTCCCTGGTTTCATTTTACTTTGGTACTAAGCAGATAAACTTTGATTGTGTCTGCAAAGGAAAGAGACCAAAATATGAATACTCTCATTCCTATAGAAATCATTCAGATATTGTCATTGTTGGATATTTTAACTAAAGTTTCAACGCACTCTTCAATTATCAAACCAAGTTCATAGTCTTTGGTTGTTTAGCAACATCTATTATAGTTCCAATTGAATACATCCTTCAACTCAGCATTTCCACCTTTAAGAATTTGCCCATAAGCACACTTGTTCATTAGTGAAATGACGTATGTTCAAGATCACTCATAAGTTAAGACAACTAAATATATGCTGACACATCCACTCAAGGGAATAGCACACAACTATAAAAGGCGGGGCAGTGGAAATTAATCATATATCAATGTGGAAGAAGCTCCAAGTCATATTGTTAAATGAAAAAATCAAGGGAAAAACAATGAGTATAGTTTTATTTTGATAAACATATTTAAAATAAGAGAAGAAGGAAGGAAGAGAGAAAGAGGAAAAAGGAAGGAGGAGAGAAGGAAAAGGAAAAGAAAAAGCAAAAAGGGAGGGGAAAAAAGGGAGGAAGGGGGAGAAAACAAAGAGGGAAAGGACATTTACCTGCATATACATAAAATATCTCTGAAAACTTTATCTCCTGGGAAGATCAATTGGTAGCTGGAGCAGGTACTTTTATATCTTTGAATATTTTGAAACATTTTTTACCTTTTGAGTTTTTAAAACTAAGTGAATACAGTCATGTGCTGCGTAACGATACTTTAGTCAATGATGAACCTCATATATGATGGTGATCCTGTAAGATTATCATGGAACTGAAAAAATCCTATCATCTGGTGACTTTGTAGCCATGGTGATGTCATAGCTACTAATATAAGGATTTAAAGAAAGAAATTTTTGTACAGCTGTACAGTGTATTTTAAGCTGTTAAGAGTCAAAAAGTTAAAACATTAAGAAGTTTATAAAGCAAAAAAGTTACACTAAGCTGAGATTATTGTGGAAGATAGAAAAATATTTTTTTACAAGTTTAGTGCAGACAAAGTGTACAGTGTTGATCAAGTCCACAGTAGTGTGTAGTGATGTCCTAGGCCTTCACATTTACTCACTACTCTCTTACTGAATTATCCATAGGAACTTCCAGTCCTGAAGGCACCATTCATGGTAAGTGCTCCGCACTGGTGTACCATTTTTTATTTTTCTACCCTATTTTTAACGTATCTTTTTATGTTTACGTATGTTCATATATGCAAAAGCCAGGTGTTACAATTGCTTACAGTATTTAGTACAGCAACACACTGTACAGGTTTATAACCCAGGAGCAGTAGGCGATACCATATAGCCTAGGCCTGTGGTACGCTCTACCATCGGGTTTGTGTACGTGCACTCTGTGATGTCTGCACAGTGATGAAATCGCCTGACAGTGCATTTCTCAGAAGGCCTCCCTGTTGGTAAGCGGTGCATGACGGTGCATGACTGCATTCGCGTTGCCTGCACTGCGAGCCCGGGAGGACGCCATCTCTGCTGTCGTCACTGTGGGCATCAGTGCCCAGCTCGGCTTCTGAGGCACAGCAGGGGGTTGATACATGAGTATTTCCTGCGTCACTGTGAGCCCCAACACAATATTGTAAGTTTATTATCAATAAAGAGATGTTCTCTAACACAAAGATGCCAGAATAAGTGTGTCTTTATCTCCTTCCTAATTCCTTTTACCAAGGCACTGTCAAATTTCTTAGATGTAAAAATATTGTCTAAAACTGCAGCAAGGTTTCTTAATGCACTTTGAAGCAAGTTTATTAGAGAATACAAAATGCAAATAACACTCTGTAAACCATTTTAATGAGAACCAGTAAAAAAAATAATAGTGACTCAATGAGTTCTTCGCTTTAAATTTCATGAATATTAAATGTGAACATGTTGTCATTTATTTGTTAGTGATGTCACTTTACAAAATATTTGAGACACTTAATGGAGTAATTTAACAATAATAAAAATAGAGAGAGGGCCTCAGAGATAGTGCTAGTAGTCACACTATTTCCACAATATAGTGACCATGTTCTCAAAACTTTGTATTCTAAATTTAACTCAAAACCACAGAAAATTCTTTCTGATCAACTCAATTTATGCTTAAAGGAGGAAGAAATATTAAAAAAAAAAAACAATCCATACTCTCTGCTGGTTTTGGTTTTGGAGTACAATCTCAAACACAAATTAACATTTATATCTTGATTAAATAAGTAAATGTCTTCTTACTGGTTAGAAAACCTTTTCTAGTCTCAGAGTTTAGTTCTTCAACTTAAAATTTTGATGTAGAGTGAAATAATATAAAATCAAGAGTGATTGTTTGATTATGGGTTTTTCCCCCATCTTTTTTGTCTTTATTGAAACAAAATTGTTCTTTCTCTCTTTTTTTTTCTACTTAATTTTGGATTTTTAGAGTTAGTGGTTCCATTAAATTCAAAGGTGAGTTTAAATGCAGAATATATGCTCTTCCACATTCCCAAGGGAGAGTTATGATTCTGTGAGAAATCCCCTAGAAGGGACCATGAAGACTGGTGGTGACTGAGGGTTTCGGAAACAAGAATGACTTCCGGTGTGCACTCTGAGACAGACTGCCTGGATTCCTCTGGTCATGTGCCCCTGGAGAAGTTTCACAACCTCTGTAACCTTAATCTGAAACTCTGTAAAATGAGGAAGGTGCTATGTGTCTTTAATTCTAAGACATCATCAGTTGTAAGATGATACACGATTGAGTGGTACTTTCTTAGTTGTATATAAGTTACAACTAAGCCGTCGTTGTAAGATGCACCCTAACTTCAGAAGTGTTCAAATGTTGGGAGAAGTGGGGAGAGTTCATATTAGAATACTTGAAATGCAGTGAAGATCTTTATCTCATAGAATTGGGAGAATTAGATGCATGTAAATGGTTAGCACAGCGCAGATTGGAATAGGTACCCAGTAAGTATTAGCTATGGTTATTATTCATATTATCCTCAGCTTGAGTAATGACTTACCTTTGGGATGGGGCACTGGCAAGGAGCAGGATAGGCAACTGGAGTGTAGACCATGTAGAATGAGGACTGACTCGCATTTCTTGATTCTAAGGTCATTTACAGCCATACATGTGTTCATTCATATATGGTTATATGAATAGTGACAAGATTTAACTCTGCAGTAATTCTTAGGTTAAGTTCCTACCAATATTGTTGCTATCGTTGCCCATCTGTTATTTTTCCCTTCATCTCACTTATTTCCTAAAGCCTCCTACTTCAATGTTCTCAATGATGACAGATAAATTTTAAATGTTATTGTGATTTTTACGTAGACCCCAACTTATTCAGAAAGAAAACTAGTAAGTGAAAAGAATTAATTTAGTTACAAGAATTACAAAAATAACCAAATAATCACAACAGAAAATGATAATAATACTCTCTCATTTTGTACTTGATTAAAATAAATCAACTCTCCAAATTAATGGTGCTACTTTTCTTGAATATTTCATCTTTTTATTTAAAAAAACTAAACTCCTTAGATTCAGTGTTGAATACATATGTTTTATATTTATTTCATTTTAATCAAACATACAATGTTATATTAGCTCTCTTTCTTAATATGACAATTTAAGAAAATGCATCTATGAAATCCCAAGTTTCCTGGGAATCAGAGCATTTGGAGTCAAGCTCTGTATCTTGATTGTGTTATTAAGCCTTTCTGAGGTTCGCTCCTTAATGTTTCTCTATATCCCAGTTTAAAATTAAGCATTTATAATGAGAAATATTATTTACCATATAAATGGTCAAGGCCAGGTTTACATCAGTATTTATTTAATGATTTGTCCAAAAAAACTCAGGTTTTAACATTTCATTTTGTAAAGACGAGTGCTATTTAGTCCAACAAAGAAAGTTCTTCCCCATTTGTTCAATGACCAGAAGGCATCGCATGTGTGCGAGGCTTTAGGAATCCCAGCTCGAGAAGGGAGGTCAACGCTCTGCATCCCACGCTTACTTCTCCAGTTCACTCTTTCGTTTTGTCACGAGTTGCAACACCTGGGGCTGGCCTCAAAGTTCTTTCCGTGGTGGGTTTGAAATGCCCTGCTTTTAGCCTAAGAATTGCTATTATATTGGGGTTACAGTTTCACCCTTGGCATTTCTCTTGTTCTTAAAGCCACTTAGCAGTTTCTTAGGTAAATAGTGTTCTTGTTCATCCAATGCCATTGCTTTGGGGAAGCCTGGAGGGCCACTGCCTCTCTGTCACACAGAGGGGAGCCTGCTTCTGCATCTATAAAGTAGACATGTCAGCCGTGCTGATCCACTCTCGGATGTCACGGGCACCTGCTGTGTCTGACAGAGACTTTTCTGCAAGTGCACATGTGGGTCGGCCTGTAACGTCGTTATCATTTGCAGATTATTTCAGAGTGGCTACAAGCTGTGGTGTGATCCTGTCACACAGGGAGATGGGTCATGTTTTCAGAGCACCGGGAAAGGGACACCTAGAAGCTTGACACTTACCAATTTAAAAAAAAAATTTAGAAAAATAGGACTCAAGTAAATTTAATTATTGATCTGTGAAGTAAATAATCTGATAGGAATGCATCAATTGACATTTTGGCCTGGAAATTTAAGCACACATGAAACCAGGCACATTTTTTTATTTATCATTATTTCCTTTGATAACTTGACAAAGTTATAGGAAGTTTCATAAAACTACTTTCTAAGTTCCCTATGACACTTTCCCCGTGATATAAAAAGTCAGTATTTGCTAGCTTCAATATCAATATTTACAGAAACAAAATTATTTAAATAGAAACACAGATCATAAAATAGCAATTTTATATCATATGAAATATTTGAATACTTTCAAAACTTTTTGGAGCAGAGACGCACTAAACATGTGGTAAGTATTAGACATTAAAACTATCACTCATGAGTTGCTTTGGTGCTCCTCCTTCCACATCCTGGCCATTTTTAAAACTTACAGTTTGTGCTCATCTGAATCTGCTTTTAGGTTTAAACTAGAAAAATGCCCACACTTTTTACGAAGCGGCCCCTCCCCTTTTTTTCACAGATGTGTACAGTATGGAGTTACAAGGAGTGTCTCCTCTTAGGTCTTACAGAAACTTCTTTGATATTACTGAAATCCATTTTTAAAATTCTTTTAAATCTTTAAATTATATTTTGTTTTGTTGTTGTCCTTTCCTCTCATTTCTTTTGTAATTAGCTACTCCCTTTTTAAATGTATATGAAATGTCAAATCTGCAAACATATTGCCAAAATAATAATAATAATAATAACCAAACCAATAATAATCCATGCTAGGTGGTTTGCCTTGAATAATTTCTTCTATCATTTCTCCATTCTCCGGTATCCATGCCTTCTCTTACTTATTAGCTGTATTCTTTTAATAATATTGGTTTGATTCCATTGTATTTTGTTCTAAGAATGTTTATAGCGTCAATCATCTTCCTAAACCATTACCATCTGTGGACAAACCATCATTTTCTGGCACTCAGTACTAGCAGCTCTTCGTTACATTTCACGTAACCTATGACTATTCCATAGGCCATACACAGACAGATAGGACCATGCCAGACATATCTGTGTTCCTGTGTTTGGATCCCCAAATTCCTACCATCGCCCTGCTTGTTCTCAGGGGCTATGAGCTTTATTCTTCTATTTATAATCACTTGGCATTCTTTCCCTTACAAAAATAGAGTAAACCAACAACCAATGCCTCTTTTCCTTTCTTAGCTCTTAACTAGTCATTTCCAACGATATGTAATCCATTTCTTCCTATATTTCTATCTTCTTAGGATTTTTTAACATGTATTTGCATTGTTCTCTTGCAAATTCAGGTGTGCATGCTGGATTCCTCCGAAGTAGCTGCATGGGTAATTTTTCATTTTTAGGATGCATTTGCCATCTATTCCTTACCCACCACGGTTATTTTACTATCATGCACCTTTCCCACTTCTTTTTCTTGGAGAAGAGTCAACCCTCCCATCATAATTTTGAGTGGGAAAGTAGAAATACCTCTTTTTATCATGCTCCCCCCCTCCTTATTCAAATGGAAGCAATAACAATAAATAACAGTCACTGAAAAGTGAAGCTCTGAACTCATTCTCCCCAGTCTTTTGCTTCCCAGAGAGGGCCATTAAAATCTATTTACTAGGAGCTTTAAAAATCTATTTACCATACCACATTTACTTCCAGAAGGCAGTAAAACTTCTTAAATGCTACACACCTAGTTACTTGAAACTAAAGATGAATTTGTATCCATAACTATATTGATAGATAAGTGTGAAATAGGTGAAAAATAAAGAAAGAAAATTTAAAATTCCATCTAAATAAGACTTGCCATGTGGTTGGCAGGCAGAATATTTCTTCCATGATTTTTTTTTAAAGCATGAATGTATGTAGACCACATGTGCTTTATCACTTGAGATTTAATATTATACACCCTAACAAAAAAATCTCCATATTCTGACACAGATTTTGTGTGACAAATAAAGAAAGTTACACTATATATCGGGGGGGGGGTGCCCAAATACTAAAAGATAATTCAAAACAACCTACCTTTATCCATGTTTTATTTTATACAATCCTTTGACATTCTATCTTACAGGTTGTCACAACTGTGTGAGGGAGGAGAAGCAGTTGTTATTAACTCCCCGTGCTTTAAGCAGTGCAAGAAGCTCAGATCTTATGTGACTCGTTCAGTGTCACAAAAGAGGTGCCAAAGCCAGAGTCGAAACGCGGCCTGCTGCAAACAAAGCCACAGCTCTCTCCGCTCCAGGACTGGTGTGGGATGCTGGCCTTCTAGATCACGTTCAAGTTTTAAGTCAAGATTCCCAGATGGAGACCGTTTCTTTGCCACTAACCGTTTGTGCTTTGAAAGAACACATAATCTCTCTGTTTCACTTTCTTGCCTCATAAAATTAGCAGGTGTTCTCAGGGCTTTCTCAGTTTTCTTTGGCCTTTGCAGTCCCAAATGCGACACCACTGGTCATCTGCCTCTTAATACCAATAGCTTTTGCCACCGGCCTGAGTTATGTTTTCTTCATTAATTACTCATCCTTAACCCATACTATAGACTCCGTTTTACTTTATTCGTGGCTTCAGTTTTTGCTTGGGAAAGGTGTTAAGGTTTACGAGATGGAGGACCCAATAAAACAGAAATTTATTTATAAAAAATTGTGTGTTTATTCTCATATGTTTAAACTTCAGTCACCTTCAAAGCACTCTCCTTTTGATGCAGTACACTACTGAGACTTTTTTCCACTGCTCGAAACAGTTTCTGGACTTGTCAATTTTGATGCCTTTTAGCGCTTTTGCTGTTTTTTGTTTCACCTCTTCCACATCAGCAAAACGTTGCCTTTTGAGGAGTTTTTTCATCCAGGGAAACTAAAAAGAAGTCACTCAGGATGAGATCAGGTGAATAAGGCAGGTGGGGCATGGGGGTCATACTGTTTTTGGTCAAAAACTGCTGAACACTCAGTGAGGTGTAGGTAGGTGCGCTCCTAAATCACCCATCATGAAATGGGCAAATGTGTTAAGAGTCTTTAAAAAAATTTACTGAAGCCAAATGCAGCCTCTCACAACAATGCCAGCTGGTACACTGATACAGATGGGTTTCTAAAACACCTAGTGGGGGAAGCCTGTACTACAAGGTGCCCTCCCTCCAGAAGATAATTCCAGTTTTGGGGGGTCCCCCTCATATACCTACAAATACTTATTATCTGCTGCATCAGATGATGTGCTAGGTACCCAAGGCTGCCTGTTTGAGCAAGGAATCATTCTTCCCTTCAAACCAAGACACCACCATGCAGGTTTGCATCACATGAGCTCTGCCTTCCTCTCTCACTTTCCCCAGGTCCCGGGGTGTCAGAGCCTGAATTTCATCTCACCATCCTTCCCTTTCTAAAGCTTGATGGGTCCCCTTAAGTCCACCCTTAAGCAGAATCCTTCTCTCCAGGAAATCAACACAACTGCTGCCATTGTCTTCTCCCTCCTCAGACTCTCTTCCCCATTTCCACTTCAGGATGTTTTCCGTGTCCAATTTGTGATTCACAGTTTCCAGTACTCCCATCTTGTCATGACAAACCACCTTTTTCACCTAAAGAAGTGTTCGTACTGAGCCCCGGAGAGACGGAGAGCAGCTTGCAAATATTAGCAAAGGGGAAAGTAGGTATCACGATAATGTTGATCAGTCTTTACTATCTGGCCACCTTGGCGAGGTGGAGTCGTCTAAAGTAAGAAAGAGAATTCCCCATGGAAAGTGTACCCAGAGACACAAACTTCTGAGAACTTGAGGTCAAGTGTCAGCTCTGACAATCTCTTCCTGAATGATCTTGCTCCAAATAACTTAACCTTCGTGTAGAATGCTGATAACAAACATTTTAAATTCCCTTTTTTTTTTTTATAATGCGGTTCAATCAAGCTAATTCGTGTGGATGGGCTTTGTGAGGCTTCATGAGGTGAGCTGCACATAAAAGTTTCAGAGAGCTGCATGCGAGGCTGAGCACCTGGGAGGTGAGGGAAAGAGCAGGAGATGGGAGAGAGATTCAAAAATGAGGTGAGAGGGGCATGAAGACCAATTCTGCATATTCTGTGGTTTTGCACAGGACCCTCTACAGCCCACAGCCCCTGCCTTAGACCCGCTCCCTGCATTAAGAGGTCCGGGTTCATCAAAAGGCTGGGAGCACCACCTCTTTCCGATTGGGATGGGTACATGGCTGGGAGCTCCCAGTAACGTCATCTTAATTCATGCTTGTATTGGAAGAGAATTCCCTGGTCCAGAATCCCATTCAATTCCATCTCTTCTCTAGTAAAAAGAAAAGGAAGAGGGTAGTCATATATCCCAAGTTCAGTCTCTCTTTCTGATTATGAGCCTGTACATGGGGAGTCCTGGTTCAAAAGAAACTTCAGGAGCAACATCTGAGTGGAATGCAGTGGTTGAAGTCTATGCTTCTTTGAATTTCTTCATCCTCCAACTTCTACCCCCTCTCCCTCATCATTATCTTCTACCCTGTGGTCCTTCTCTCTTGTACCTACAGTGTTCGTTCTTGGAGAATTTTAATGTGGTTGTCCTTCTATCCCTGTCTTTATTCTCTGTTTCTTCCTCCTGATTCTGCCGCTCCTTGCCACATAGTGTATGTTTTTTAGTGACTATTCACCTCATACCAAGATACTCGCTTCTTTCATGTCCACAGAAATTGGATACGTTTGCCCTCCCCACTCCAAAAGTGTCTTTGGCAAGGCGCTTTTCCTGGCCTCCACTAATGCACGTCCTCTCCACAGTTATATTCTCCTGACCAGAACTCACAAGAGTCTCGCTCGTCTGATTTACAGCGCTGCTGCATTCCTTTAGCCCTTTCTGGCAACCAGTTGATTTCTGAGTACTCTGGGCATAGGACATTTTTATCTGTGACCTACTTATAATAACAGTACTGCAAAATCAAGTCAGAAGTTCTCTCTTTCTTTTCCAGAAATGTTGTCCAAAATCATCATTTGTTAGCCTTCTCTTAAAACTTACCTCATGTGCGCTCACTCACAGCCTTTCTCTGGCCGTGCACGGGAAGGTTTTTTGAAATGACGTCAGGTGCCAGCACAACCCAAGTTCCTACAGTATTGTCTTTGTAGGTGTTGCCTGCCTCTTTTTTCAGCTTCACCTTGTTTTGTAGAGTAATAGAATTTCTTTCTCCCTTTGGAACCCTTAGGTCTTTCTTTCTCCTTCTTTTCTGTCTGGGATTTTAGAGAAATCAACTTGTTCAGCAGCAGCAGTTAATCAGCCCCTAGTATGTGCAAGGCACAGTTCTCAGGGTTGAGAAGACGTAGAAATGTAAGACATAGTCCTGCCTTCTAGAAAATTATGATCTAGTTGTGGAATCGGCTCATGAATCAGCCATGCAATGTACTAAGTAGGATACTGAATCGAAATCCAGATGCCCTGGGGTTGATTCTGGTTCGGTCCCCAGCTCAGTGTGGAGGCCTCGATGAAGATTTACTTCTGTGAAGCCTAATCACCACCCCAGGAGCAAAGGATCTGCAAGGCTGACCTGGGTTGAAGAGAATTACACTGTACCTGGGAATCGTTAAACAGAATAAAAGTGGACACAAGATTAGAGGGACCCATGTTTTAAAGCATAAATAATCTTAAGACCATCTGTAAATGAATTGTTCCTGCTTGATCTAATTATGTACCTTGTTTATTCATTTTATCGAGATCCCGAAGGACCATTTACTACTGTTGATTAGTAAATATACTGTAGGTTTACAGCTGTATGTGAAACACAGTTTATTCTTGTATTGTTATTTATTAATTATTGTATTATTTTTCCATACAAACGATGGTAAAGCTATTTTTGCCTCATCCTGTATGTATTATGTGAAGTAATCATATTAAAATAGATATATATGTATGCGTGTGCAGCGTGTATGCTATCTCCACATTTGAAGTAATTAACAGGATTTTGTTCTTTAAAATTGATCATTCAGAACAGTAGCCTTCTCCCACGCAGTGGGAGGCACTGATACTTTGCTGTCTCCCCTCTGGTTTATGTCCTGGAGGGCATGTGAGTATTGATGAAAAGGGGAAATTGAGCGACAGGGCAATCAAAACGAGGTTCGAGAGCCGGTAGGGCCAGAGCCAGGAATAGCCCTCAGCAGGATTCCTGAGCGATAGGTAATCAGGCGGCGTGACCCAGGCAAGCTTTCCGACAACGGCAGGAGGTCTTATCAGCCCTCAGGCTCTCCACCCTCTCCTGAAAGAGGTGCTGTGGGCAGCTGGAGGAAGGCAGCGACCCAAGGCCTGCCGGGGGGTGGGGGGAGGCAGTGGCTGCACTCTCATCAGGGCAGAATGCAGGCCTGGCTGTTCCTCTGTCTTCTGTCTGTCCTTGACTGGGTTCGCCCTTGTCAAGAACCTTCCGACGGCCCTGCTGCTGGCGCTTTGCCCAGAAGCGGTGGGAGGTGTACCAGTCGGCCCGGTGGGAAGACCGGACAGACATGCGCCTCCTTTTCACCCTCGCTGCCCCATCATTCACTGGCTGATAGATGCATTGTTCTCGGGAGAGGCGGCAGCTGGACCGCCCCCTCCCCCACCGCACGCCCCCTCCCTGCAGCCCAAGTCAGGCGCGCAGCGCATCGGCCCACCCTGCACAGCCCGGAAAGGGTCTGGTGGTGGCATGAATGAAGCTGGCTGTCCGTGCAGGGGGCTTTGATATTTGTTGCCATGAGGGGGGAGGCTTGAGCTGTCTCTCGGGACCTGAAAGAGTAGGGTTGACGGGAGCGAAAAAGCCAGTGTGGCAGCAGATAAAGCGCGGGCTCCCGAGACGTTTCACGGGGCTGGGGGACTTGCCCTCTGCTTCCTCCTTGATGCTGGGGGACGAAGACGACCGGATTGTTTTTCGAACTTCCACATCACCTCGTTTGTCATACTGCAAGGGAACAATTGGCCCCACCTTAGAGGAATCTGCAGTTTCCTCCTGGCAGGAGCTTTTCAGAGTGTGACTCACTTTTCCTGGGCGGGAAGGGAAAAAGCCCCTGAGTGAACGAAATTTAATTACCTTTTAAAAAATAGATGCTTAATTTGTATTACGCAAATGCATTTCCAAATGTCTGCTGAAATTTCCTCTTCCAGTCATTTAAAATAAAATGTCAAACACTGAACTTGGTTTCACTGCTCAACTTATTGTATTCAATAAAGTATCACCAGTCATCTGGGTCTGCAGATCTGAGGTTCTCTGGACTTTGCCCTCTACCTCATCTGGCATATCCCACCAGCTAAGAAATCCTGTCCCTTCTTCCTTTACACCACCTTTTGCAGAGGTCTTTACCTTGGTGTTTTCAGGGACACTGCCGTCCTAGTTCAGGCAAGGATCTGTCCCTCCCTCCTGCACCACAGCCATGGTCTGCAGTCTCACTTTCCAGCCCCACAGCCAGGGGACCCAGTGCTACCTTACTGTCATATGCTGGTCACCACAAAGGTGTTAACTGACTGCCTATTCTCTATAGCAATATGTGCAGCTCCTTGGTGGGACACTCAAGGCTTTGCACGACCTTTATTTGTGAACATTGTTTGCTCCCTTTCTGTTCAAACTCCTCGTTTCAGTCCAAATAATCTAGCAAACATTCCCTCAAAATGCTTCATGCTTTTCTGCCTCTGTATTGTGTCCAAGACACCTTTCACTTGTATCGTGGCCCATTCAAAGTCTAGATGAAGTATCCTTTTTACTATGAATACTTCCCAAGTTTTCAGAGAAAAAATTGTTTCCCTTCTCAAGACACCAGACACTTGTTTGTACTAGTCTTGGGCAGTTATTATACATTGCTAGTAGTTTGTCTGTGTATCTTGTCGCTCTGTATCTCCTCTGACATAAGCTGGGAGAGATGGGCAAAATGATTAGATGGGCAACCTTGAAGGTACCCTTTAGGTGCTCATGGAATATCCAATAGTGTTTTGACACTATTCATTTATTAATAATCTACTTAGAGTAAAATGAAGACATTTTAAAGTGCCAAGGGAACAGCCACATCTGTTTCCCAAGCTCCTTCTAGTGTTGACCCACCTACTGTGCAACCTACCGCCTCTACTTCTGGCCAAGGGCACAGACTGGTGTGTCTGTAGTGATGGAAGGCCTTAGGAGATCAGCTGGTATTGGAATGTTGGACTTAGTAGTTCTGTGCAGAAGGCACATGAACCAACGAAGCCCAAGTAGCAAAGATTTGTGATATGGTATATAAGCAAAACATCTACTTAAATCCCAAAGTAGAACAATTTAAGGATATTTATAAGTCTTTTCAGCAACTAAATTTCATTTAGTACAAGCCATAAAAACACATGCTTCCATATAAACTTGTCAAGCAACATTTCCAAAGTATGAAGTTCTTTTAAAAATGCTCTTTATGGCTAAATTTACTTACCCAAAGTCTGACTAAGGCAAAATCTCTACATCTTTCTTCAAAAGGTATTAATAACCGGAAGATGCTGCAAACCTGAGTGACCTTAAAAAAGGTTCTGGAATGGATTCTAGTAAAATGTGGATTTCCCCCACCCCACCGAGCAATGCTCCAGACACTAGCTGGATGTTCTGCAATTCAACTCAACTCTAGCACTATCTACTCCACGGTAGTATCAGAGCCCACAGGTTAAAGGCTCAATTTCGGAAGAAGCCCCCAACACTTCATATGCAAGTCCGGGTTGTTATCTATACTTCTGACTAACTGGCTACAAATCAGAGCTTCCCATAATGCTCTTTTTGAGTTTGATTAATTTGCTAGAGTGGTTCACAGAACTTAGAAAATCCATTTACTCACTGTATTACCAATTTATTACAAAAGATATTAAAGGATACGTATCAATAGAGAGATGAAAAGATACATAGGGTGAGGTCCTGAACAAAAGAGCCTCTGTCCTCATGTGGTTTGGGGTTCCACATGGTATCACGTGAAAGCATTCTGGTTCTCCAACCTGGAAGCCCTCTGAACCCTATCCTTTTGGGTCTTTTCGCAGGCTTCATTACACAGGCAGGATTCATTAAACCACTGGCCTTTGGTGATGGATTCCAATTCTGACCCCTCTCCCCTCACAGGAATCTTGGACAGGACTGAAATTTCCAACACTCTAATCACATGATTGGTTCTCCTGGCAACAAACCTCCATCTTTAGGTGGGTTTATTAGTATAACATAAGAAACACCTTTAAGTTCTCATCACTTAGGAAATTCCAAGGATTTTGGGAGCCATGAGTGAGGCACTGTGGATGAAGACCAAATAGATATGAGAATTATATACGTCACAAGAGCACTGACACTAAATAGTATTATTTCTGAGTTTAGATTGTCAGTATGCCTTTAGACCATGTGAAGTGGAAGGTCGAAGATGAGCAAAGTATGAAGGAAAAAGAACCAAGGCAATGCAACGCACCACAGTGATGACCGTGGTCTCAGAGCCAACTGCTGTGTGGCTGATTCACGGAGTGGGTGAGCTACAAGCAAGGGACTGAAGGAAAGGTGCAACTAGCTCTGACAGAATAAAACAGAGAAGTATGCTGGGAGGGCATACCGGGGAGGTGTGCGTTGCTAAAGAAGAGGGCACGGCCTGGGGTTAGAAAGAGATGAGAAAAACTAAGTAGAGTCAAGTCAAAAAAGCATGCGATGGACACTAGATTGTTTTAATTTCATTGAGCAGCGAGCAACAGTGAGCCTTACGAGAAGAGACATGGTCACATTCAACAGCAGCCCAGGCCCCTCCCTTGATGGTCATTAAAAAAAGTTCATGAAGAGAGACATGAACTAAACCGATGCCAGAATTTAAGACGACACCCTGTCCTTCTGAAACATGGGATTTCATTTGAAGCTTTGATTACATTAAAATCTCATTTCAGTAAAATCGAGTAGCAGTGTGTTGTATGAAATAACTCCTTCTGTGTTCCAAGGTTGCTGCTGCCAACAGGTGGGTATACTTCCAAATAGCTCCTCTGCATAAATATATGTGTGTATATTCATATATTCAAATATATATATGTGTATCTATAAATATATTCAAACTCTTTGCCTCAGTTCAAATATTCCATCAAAAATTCCCTGGAAAATACCTCATGTGTTTTCTGCCTAACATAAATATATTATATTGTATATAACATATGTATATAATTTGCATGAAATAGAATTGTACCATGCATCTTACTCTGCAACTTGTTTTCACACTTTTAAAATATTAGGGACAATTTTATATGCTTATAAATAAAGATTTTGTTGTCATAAAAATAATGAAGGAATGGCATTCTGTTCAATGAATGTACCAAAATTCATTTAATTGCACATTAAGATAATACTTTTCTAGGTGTTGCTTTCTTTTCAACATTAAGAAAAATTTTAAATATGTAAGCTCTTTTCAGTAATAAATAATCATAATAAAAGTGGTCAGGTTTGTATCCCTATTAGAGGTTTTGTTTTTTATTTCATGAATAAAATAATAAAAAAGAATAAAAATGGATACATTTGGAGAACAGTCGAGGGTATGGTTTAAAAAGTAAACATTAATAGCCATAAATAAATATATAATTAATTCTTTATCTTTGATTTATTTTTTAATCATAGTTTACTTTCAGCGTTGTTCTGTATTAGCGTCAGGTGTACAGCAGAGCGGTGAGACAGTCACATACTTTCAAAGTGTTCCTCCCGATGTTTCCCGTCCCCACCAGGCGCCACACACAGTTATTACAGTATTGCTGATTGCAACGTCCACCCTGTGGTTTGCATCTCCATCACCGTTTTGTAACTACCAATCTGTACTTCCCAACCCCTGCAGTTTTTGAAAATTTATCATTTTAAAAGCTAATTTGGTTGGGGAAAGTTGGTTAAAAAGTGGTAAAATCATTCCAGGATAAACAAACATTTGAAGATATCGAAAGTTGTATTGAGAAATATTGATGTTTAACCAGTGTGTTTTCAGACGATTTACTTGTAGCCACAGACGAACTTTTAAAGAACTTCATAAAAACCTAAGTACTGAGCCAAGCAAATGTAGCTGGCTGAAAACTAGTAGTGTTTTGCTTAATGAACTTCTTTAAAATCCCCTGTTCTATCATTTCATGATTACAAGTAGTCCTTCCTTACCTTCTGCCCTGACAGCTGACAGCTATATCATTGTGTGGTAAATAACACTGGGGTTTTCTTCTTTTTTATTAAAGTTAAAAAATTTGGAGGATCATTGGGTTTTTTCCCCCAGCATAACCCACCCCAGTCATTGCATGTAACAGTAGTTTGCTCCCCTTTATTGCTGAGCAGTACCCCATGGGACGGACATGCCTCAGCTGGTTTAACCATTCACCCATCGAAGGGCATTTGGGCTTTCCCAGTTTTGAGCTATTATAAATAAAGCTTCCAAAGCAGGTGAAAAAAATACCTTCTAAAGAGAGATTGGAAGATTAAGAATTTCTTCAGGAGTCACAAAAGTGATCAAAACACCCTAAAATTTTTATTTTTATTTTTTTGAGTCTGGGTGTCGTTGTTTTTTAATGTTTTATTGTCTATGCTGTTACTATTGTTCCAATTATTTCCCTCTTCACCCTCTTCCACCTGGCCTGCCCCTCTCCAACTTCCATAATCAGTCCCTAACCCCTTGTCCTTATTCACGGGTCCTTCCTATATGTTCTTTGACTAATCCCTTCACCTTCTTTTGAAAAGTCCCCCCACCTCTTCCCATCTTACCTCTGTCATTTTATTCCGTGATTCCAAGCTTCTGGTTCTATTCTGTTTATTTGTTTATTTTGTTCATTAGGTTCCTCTTATAAGTGAGATCATATAGTATTTGTCTTTCACCAACTGGCTTATTTCACTTAGCATGATAGTCTACAGTTCTATCCATGCTGCCGCAAGAGGTAGGAGTTCCTTCTTTCTTTCTGCTGTGTAGAATTTCACGGTGTAAATGTACCACAGGTTTTTGATCCACTCATATACTGATGGGCACTTAAGCTACTTCCAGCTCTTGGGTATTGTAAATAACATTGCTATGAATATTGGATGCATAAGTTCTTCTGAACTGGTGTTTCAGGGTTCTTAGGGTATATTCCCAGCAGTGGAATTGCTGGGTCAAAAGGTAGCTCCATTTTTACTTTTTTGAGGAAATTCCACGCTGTTTTCCGCAGTGGATGCCCCAGTCTGCATTCCCACCTACAGTGCACTAAGGTTCCCATTTCTTCACCTCTTCACCAGCACTTGTTTGTTGCTTTATTAATGATGGCCATTTTGGCAGGGAAACATCCTAAAATTTTTATTAATGACTCAAAATGCATAGAATATTCACTGGGGAAAATGTTAAGTTTGCGAAAAAGTGGAAATTAGAATTATTCAGTTTGACTAACTTACCAGTTTTTTTAAACCAGCTTAAAAAAAAGTTTGCTTTTGATGCAATTCTCCAGAACTTCGTCTCCCACCTGAGAAGAGAGAGGGAGGCTCTCTGAAGTGATCGCTCAGGTCATAACAGCTCAGTGTGGTTACCATATGCTCTGCAACTGGTACAGAGAAACCCTGGCACACACTGCACTCATCAGTGTGCTGGGATAACAAGCTAGACCACGGGCATCAAACTCATTCTCACAGGGGGACACAGGGGGCCACATCAGTCTCGTGGTTGCCTTCAAAGGGCAAATGTAATTTTAGGACTGTATAAATGTAACTACTCCTCAACTAGGGGCAAGAAGTTCGGTGCTGCCACCAGGTAGAAACAAGGTGCCAGGCCGGATAAAATAAGGTGGAGGGCCGGACTTTGGCCCTTGGGCCTTGTGTTTGCCGCCTGTGAACTAGACATTGGGCATAGTCTGTGTCCCAGCTCTACGTACCGATGTCCTAAAAGACATAGAGGTACAATATGCCCTGCTTGAAAGGGAGATAAGGAATGTTTATCATATGGAAGTAAGAATATACACGTGATAAACTAATTCTTCTTCTCCTCCTTTCTCTTAAGAATTAGAATACTATTTAATGAATTGTTACTATTGATCTGTAAAAAGAGTAACTACTGTTACAACATTTCTCTTTTAAAACTAAAGCCACAGTGTCATTCTTAATCATCATTTTCTCTTCATTCTGTTTGTTTTCTTTATTTAAGAATGTCTCCCGCCAGGCTAGCAGAACTGGATAATACCTTGACAACCAGAAAAACAGTGTCCAAACTCCAGCTCCTACAGCAGAGGCTGCAGTACCACTTCACACCCACCAGAGAGGCTATAATCGGAAAGACAGATAATAACAAGTGGTGGTGAGTATGTGCAGAAACTACAGCTCTCATCCACTGCTGATGGAAATGTAAATTTGTGCAGACACTTTGGAAAACAGCATGGTGGTTTCTAAAAGTTAAATGCAAATTTACCATATGACCCAGTAATTTCACTAATATATCCCAACCCAAGGAAAATAAAAACATGTGTCCACATGATAGTTGCACATTAATGTTCATAGCAGCACTATTCGTATGAATCAAAAAGTGGAATCATCTAGTGTCAACTCACTGATGAACGGAAAAAAAAAGTGGTATGTCTATACTATGGAATGCTATTCAGCAATAAAAAGAGACAAAGTGCTTATACATGCTGCAATATAGATAGAAGTTAAAAACATTATCTTGAGTGAAAGAAGCCAGACAGAAACAACAACATGTGTGTATGTATGATTTCATTTACATGACTGTTCAATAAAGGCAAGTTCATACAGACAGAAAGTAGATTCGTGGTTGCCTGGAGTTGGGAATGGGGAGTGGCTGCTTATAGACAGGAGGGCTATTTGAGGGGAGGTGTTGGAAATAATCCAAAACTGGATTGTAGTGATGATTATACAACCCTGTAAATTGTATTTAAAACCAGTGAATTTATGGTATGCAAATTATAGTTCCTAAAGCTGAAAGAAAAGGGGGAGAGAAAGATGAAATGGAAGGAAGGAAAGAAGGAAGGAAGGGAGGGAGGGAGGAAGGGAAGGAAGAAGGAGAGGAAGGAGGAAGGGAGGGAGATGCCGTGGTGAAACAGCTCTCTAAGCTGGAGAGCTTTGCCTTGTAAGCACCACGCACAATGCACCGAACAACAGTGTCCCACTGCTCTCTGATTCCTGGAAGACGAAGCAAGTTTCACACAGTGCTAAGGAAGTTCACAGTCCACAAAGGGTGAAAAAACAATCTTCCCTTTCATCTATTTTTGTAAAAGTCGCAGAAGCTATCTCTTCTTTCCTGGGCTGATAATTTTATCCCTCGTGACCTGTCTTTAGCCCCAGAGAAGGAAGTCATTTCATTTGAGCCATAAAGATGGAGAGGCACTTGCAGCTCTCCCATACTCTCCTTGTCAGCACGCTGCCCCTTCTGTTACCACGTCTTCTCTCACCTGCTTCTGGTGTTAATCTTACCAGTAAATGACAGGAGAGGACAGAAGAATTAGCTGTTGGACTGGTGACCCGACACAATGGGTTGACCCAGGGGTCTGGGAGCAGTTTATTTATTTGAAACCATTTCCTCAGAACTGGCGGGCAGCCCTTCCTTCTGAAGCCACTCCCGGGCCACCAGCCTATTCTGACATCCAGTGTGCATAGTTGGAAGCAGGCTAGACCCGACCTGTGTACTTACTACGTGTTGTCCTAGAAACACACCAAGGGTTGTGTGGGTGCTCTGTTTCCCGCCAGGGTGACCCTCACAGAGCCGTACCAAAATGCTGCGTCTACTTCTGCTTCAGCTCGGAGAAAGAAAAAGGAAAACATACCACCAAGCATGCGAAAGGTCAGGGCTTGCCCCATTCTCAGAGCCAACAATACCAGTAAAGCAATAACATGCCTGGGTGTCCTTGGAGTTAAAACACACACTTGTTCAGGTCTGTATAACGACGAGCTCACTCTTCATAACTGCATCCTGTGCACATTGAATGTAATGCAGTGGATGTGCCAGCAATGTCACCTTCCAGTCAGAGCAATGTTTTCTATTTTGAAGAACAATTTCCAAGAGGATGTTTTTCTTTTTTTGCAGCAAGTCAAATATCAGACTGAGTATGTTTAGGTTGGAGAAGGGGGGCTGAGTGGGAAGGGCATCAGTCTATTTCTAAATAAATGGCTGTTTGCTTTCTTATCTTCTGAACCAAATATAGAGATTTCTTTAAAGTTGCATACACTGCCATTCTGTGAATATGATGAACTCGGTAGTAAGTGGGAACTTAACCTGCTGCCCAGTCTCAGGGCAAGACACTCCCGAGTGAGTCAGTTGCCTGTGAATGCTGGTACATTGAAAACAACCACAGTCCAGTGTGGCACATCCTAAAGGACCATATGCTTAAGTCGCAGTGGTAGCACATATTTTTTCAGCTAGTGCCGCGTATCTATGATCCTCTGCAGGGCAAAACTTCTAGTGTTCATAGACAAATATGCCATGCAGAGGGGTAGGGCATCTGAAATTGAGTCTGCATATCCCTAAATGGATTATAAGCCCTGGAGAAGGTTGCGTCTACCTGAATAAAGGAAGACCTCTTTCTCTGCCAAAGGTGATATCTTTCAAACAAGTCAGGCACCCAAGGGATTGTGTGTGCCCCAAAGAGGCATCATTTTTATCCCTACCAAGAATCTGCGTAAATGAACTACAGCCTTGCCATTGACCTAGTTACCAAGAATGGAAAACGAGGGTCATCCTTGGCACCTACCAAATTCACTGGCAAACCTAATTGATTCCAGCTCATGTCCACAGCCGCTACCCTAGTTCACACCACCATCAGCTATCAAGCAGACTACCACATACACCTCTACCAGATTCCCCACTTTCATACTTGTATCTTCTGATTTCATTCTTTGGCAAAGTAGCCAAGTTTACTGTTTAAAAACAAAATCATATGTTTAAAAACATCTCCCTTTTATTTGAGATAAAACCTTTTAATCATTCCCAATTATTGTTAAAATTCAGCTCAACTAACACCATCTATAAAGCCTTCCATGGCCTCCCCGCTCTCTCCACCTTCTTCCCTTTATGCTCCTCACCTGATGCATTGCTCATCATGGACCAGCAGCAATAACCTTTCATTAGCTCCCAGAAAAGCTAAGCCTTTTTCCTGCTTCAGGGCTATAACAGTTACTTTACCTCTATCAGGACATCTTTAAAAGGCTGGCTTCTTGTCACATTGAGGATTCAACATAAATCTCTCTCTCCAGCAATCTAAAATGGGTCACTCCTGTAATATGGCATTTAAGAACTTTATTTAATTGAACCCAAAACAATCTCTAGTTAATACACTTATTTGTTTATTATCTGTTTTCCACGCTGGACTGTAAGTTCCCAAGGGCAGAGCCTTTGGCCAGCTTGTGTTCCATTATATCTTCTGGGCTGTTTCTGGGTCATAACAAGCACTTGATATGTATTTGTTGAATGCATTCATTAAAAAACCTGAACTTTAGATCCAAGTTTTGAAAGATGAAGAAGTTATACAAATAAGAAGGGGCAATTCCAAGTGCAAAAAGCTCATGCAGAAACAGGGGATGGAGCTCACAGTTGTTTGAGAAAGATCCTTGTTCAGTTAGGGTAGGTAAGAAAGATTGAAATGTAAATTGGAGAGGAAGAATAACTTAAAATGGGCAGCCAGGGCCATTGTGCCTCAGGCTAAATTGGGGAGAAATTCTGAAAGAAGCATAAGAGAACTTCATAAAGAATAGAGCTAGGTGGCTTTTAACTATAAAGAACCAGAATCTTCTGATTGTGCTACCAACTGGTCTTTGGTACAGTTTCAAAGTAGATATAGCACTAGGGCATTTCATGATGATTATGGCATAGCTGGAGCATTTATCTCACTCATTTTGATGTTAAATTTTCAAGCACATTTTTCTTCTGGATTTAATTTTCTGGGTTAATGGTTGCAAATTTAATCGGTATTGGATTCTGAAATCCATTTTTCCTGTTTTGCTACTTATCAACTATGGATCTCGATCAAGACAGTTCACATCTCTGAAATGTGGTCACTTTGTTTGTAAACAGACAAAGAGGAGTTAATGATGGTACTCCGAGATTTGAGGAGCAGGAGGACATCTATGTATGTTTAAGTTGTCCAAAGCAAGGTGAATATTATGTGCTGTGTGTGTGTTTTTTTTAAAGGGAGGAAGGAATAATTATAGGCATTTGCTTGTATTGGTATAGAATACTCTGGAAAAAAATATTGGGTTGGCCAAAAAGTTCACTTAGTTCTTTTCATAAAATAAAAGACACGTTTTTCATTTTCACCAATAACTGTATTGATTTGGATATTTTGAGTATGTCGGCTATCTCCTGCTATCGGATTCTAGTGGATAGAGGCCAGGGGTGCTGCTAAACATCTCGCAATGCATAAGACAGCCCCACAGCAAAGAATTACTTCCTCAAAATGTCAATAGTACCAAGAAACTTTACAAACCACTTTGACATGTTTGATCAGTCATAGCATCTTCTCCATACACCGCACAAATCTTTTTTTTTTTTGCATTTCAGTTGTGCTTTTACCTTTCTTGAAATAATAAAGCATAATATGCCAAAAATGTCATGTATTTTCTTCCATCTTCAACGTTTCAATGGCTACACACAAATTCACCAGTTTTGATAAGTTTTTTTAAATGCACGCGGATGTGACAGCTGTCACAGTACAATCTAACAAAGTTGTTCTGCATGAAGTTAAAGACAACTAAGCGCTACTAGAGCCATTGCACGAAAAAAGCTAAATGAACTTTTTGGCCAACCCAATACACAAGGAACTAATGACAGTAATTGTCTCTGTGATGGGGATTTGGGTGGCTGGGCATGGGGTGGGAGAAGGGACTTGCACAGTATGGGCTTCTGTACTCCGCACTTTTCCTTTTCTCCCCTCACCCATTCCTGTTGTTCTCATTGCCAGTAACACCAGTTCTAAACGATACCACTCCTCTCCGTGATTCTCATCCTGTATCTCTGCACTGAGAATTTTACTTCATGAAACAATAGAGATCAGCTCCAGACGTGTTCCCCAGTTTTCTGACCATTTCTTACATAGCACCTGCCTTGGCATTAGACTTCACTTTTATTTCTCCCGTACCAACTAATAAGATCTCTTTTTCCTCTCTCATTCTCTCTCTACCTCTCTCTCTTTGCACTTTCTTGGTGGTATTCAAATACTCTCAAGTGCTTTTCTCTTACCCTTTAAAAAAGTCTCTTTACCATAGACCTCTTTACTGAAATTTCCCCTCTTTTCTCCTTTATAGCTAAGTTTTTTCAAGTTTTCCCTTTCTATTTTATCATTAACCATTCACACCCACTCCAATAGATTTTCTTCCCTCCACTCCTCTGAAACAATGGTTTCCAAGCTCACCAAAGACTTCTTTTGTTAATGAGCTTGATGAACATATTTTCTGTATTTATTTTATCTGAACTTTGCCCAATATATCGTCACTGAAGATTGCTTCTGCCTTTCCAAACGTTTTCCTTCATGGCTTTTATAAAGCCTTTATCCTTTTCTGTGCCCTTGCTTGAGTAGAGTGTATCCTAGTTGTTCTTTTAGAATTCTGTGCACACGACTACCATGTGAGCATCTGTGATAAACAGGAATATCTTCTCCAATAAACTACGGTATCCTTGAGGTCAAGAACTGTGTTATTTTGGTTTTTAAATTCTCAGTGACTAGGTTAGTGTCTAAATCAATAAATATTTTTTTATTGCCTCATAAATGAGTGAGAAATTTTTCTTCTATGACTTTAGTTTTAATACTATCTGTGGCAAGAACTGCTCATTGCCTCTAATACCTGCTTCCCCTACCCCTTTTTTGTTTGTAACAGAAACTTGTATATCCTCAGTTGAAAAACTGCACTGCCCAGCCTCCCTGGAATGGCCATGTGGCCATACTCAGGGTAATGAGATAGAGGTAGAAATACTGTGTAGTACTTACAGAAGGCTCTTTTGGAAGGGAAGGGCACCCCCTTCTCTCTTTATTATTTTCTCTAATAGGAAGTGAATGGCTTTAGGTCTATTAGCCCCCTCATGACCTTGAACATGGATGGTGAAGCAGCAGGAGAAAAGGAGCCTGGGTCCTTGATATCATGATTGGGTTACCACACCAGCCTTGTGCCAAAGACCTCGGGACTGTTTAATGTAGGAAAACGAACACTTAAACTGTTTCATTCCATCTAGGTGGATCTGTTACTAGAAATAGAACTTAATCCCAACTTACACACATCTTAAAATAAAAAAACTTAACATAGGTTGACACCCATGAGTGCTGGAGAGTTTGAGCCTATGGTTCTGTGATTCACTTACTCCACAGGGGAAATGAGGGGCAGCAGCCAAGGTCTGGGTAAAGCACAATGGCCTGATGAGCAATAACATGTTTGGTGTCCATGGCTTAACGGATTTTCCTGGAAAAAGTAAAGAGTGAAAGTTTAGCAGACTAAGAGACATTATTGCTATTCAGTTACAAATTTTTGAGGGGTGATTGGATTAAATCTGTACTAAATTATTCAAAAAGAGTTATTGGATTTAAAGGCCAGTTATTTCAGTCTAAGTAGTTATCTTCTTTCAAATAATTTTTAAATTAGATTTTTGGTAAGTTGATAATTCTAAGACAAAATAGGATGTTTAAACAGCACAGGAGCATGTCACTAGGGTCCAGGGAGGGTATCAGTTCCAATTATGGGAGCTAAAAGCAATGTTGGAAGAAGCATTGTGAATCTGAAAGGCATGGACCACAACCAGTGGAGATGCAGTCTGGGTGGTAACTAATTCTTTAGTGTCTTAGAAAAGCATGCAATTGATTTATCCCTAGCAGTGTTTGGAATATTCAGTGGCCATAATCTTAAAATATGTTTTAAAATAATTTGAATACCTGAATGTATGTGAAAGAGTCCAGACCCATGTATTTGCACTGGGAAGTTTGATAAGCGACATTTTTCCCATATAGGCATGCAATTGATTTAACTATAAGCTTGACCCATGGAATTCCCTTGTCAACTGACAGCCATGAGAAAACCCACTCTTGCACTGGACCGCTCCTCCTGAAAATAGAGCAGGCGCTTCTTGCCCTTTCTCACAGTCCCCTTGGCTGCAGGGAAACAAGAATGCTCTTTGTCAAGGCATACCCAGGAGGAGCATTTTGGAGCTCAATTTTCTCATGGTGTATTCAAATAAAAAGGAATGAGGATGATTCAATTTGAAATATGGCCAAGTGTTTCTAGTATCATCCTATTGCTGTGACATATTTCTGAAACAAATAAGATGGTAAGGAATCAAATACAGAGAAAGTCAGCTGAATGTCTAATGTCCTAAAACATGGCCATTTATAAAGCTTGTCATTATAAAGCTCAGCATACCTGAATCAAAGAAACATACAAATAGAAATGGTTACCAGTTATGTCTGTAACCTCAACGTATCTCCACATATAAAGTAGCCATTTCTTTGGTTACAGGCACAGTAGATGAGTCATGAGTCCAAAAGGTCTTAGCTAGAAAAAGGGAACCCTGTTCATCCTCTACACAGACTAAGCCTGCAGGGCCCGGTACTGCAATCTATAAAGTCATCGTGTGAGCGTCCTGAAATCATCCCATCCGGGAGACCCAGTAAGAGGTGATACCTCCTCACAATGGCCTGGCAGTTTGCTGCCACTCTTGGCTTGATCCAGTGTGTTACTGGAATTGAGGACAACACAGATTTGGCATTCAGTTCAAACAAAACATTGAAGGATATGTGAAGTTTTTACTTTTAATTAGTTTTTAATTAACTCTTCATCAGTAAGTTAACTGGATAAAATCGTTTTTAGTTTTCACTTTACATTTGATAATCAAGTCATATGCTCATCAATTAAGGTCTCTTTAACCATTATTGATTTAATGCTAATGACTGAAAACTATTTTTAAACGAATACATGAAGTGTTTTACATTTTGTCTAATGTCATTTCCATGCTATGCACATACCTAAAAGATTAAAAGAATAGGCTCTGTAGTCAAACTGCCAAATATTGAGTCCTAAAGCTGCCATCTACTAGTTGTGTAATCAAGGAATGTTACTTCACCTAGTTGTACTTGATTCCTCATATGTAATAAACAGAGATGAATATAATAGTATCTATCAACAAATAGCAACCACTCAAACTTGATTATATATAGCAGAAAGCATCAAATATGCAGAATGAAAAGTCAATTGCTATACAGTGGAAAGAATTCCAACATTACAATTAAGGTTTCTGTGTGATGAGCCTTCGGCTCTGAAATCAGTCTAACTCAGTCTTGCGTAACCATCTAGCGCTCTAGGTAAAATGTCTTTAAGTGGATTACATGCAATTGTCTGGTAATTCATGGACCTGCTGCAATGACATTAAAATAAATTACATTATAGATGTGATTATAAACTGGCAAAATGGACTAAAAATTATAAACTGCTATGCCAAAATTTACACATCCAAAGGACTGTTGTCTGGACATTCAAAGCTGTTCCCTTGTAAGATGTTTCTATACATTTATTCTAATGCTACTATGATTGCTGAAAATGTTCTTGGTTCTTTAGTTTGGGAAAGACTCTCAGAAATAGTATATAAGTAACTATTAATCAAGTCCATTTTAGTTTCCCATCACATCTGACACATTGTGACTATTCCCTTCAAAAGATTTTTTTTAGCATTAAAAAGAACACTAATAAAAGTTCAAAGAATGAATAACTGGCCCTGAAAGGAATGAATAAATGTATTCCTCATTCATCCATAAATATTTATTTCAATGCACTACTAAAGATCCTTTTATAATATCAATCCCACTGCCTTAATTGAAATATTTTCTCAAGTAATTATTTTTATAGGAATGTGTATAAATTCCAGCATGTATTTAATTAAAGCTATTCATATTAGTTTATAGACAAACGTGAAAGGATTCACAAAAATGCCACCGCTAAGAATGCCACAAGAAAATCATGGTAAACACAATATTTTTTAATTGAGGTGAAGTTTTAGATATTAGTGAAGTAGGCATTATTTAAAGTGGAATCTAGCCAACAAAACAAACAAATGAGCAAAATAGAACCAGAGGGATGGAAATAAAGAACGAACTGACAGTGACCAGAGAAGAAGGGGAGGGGCACACCACGGTGGGGGGGGGGGAAGGGAAGGGGCAAGTAAAGGAACATGAATAGAGGACTCACAGGCCCAGACAACGGAGTGGGGGTTGACTGTGGCGGGGGACAGAGCAGGGGAGAGCAATGAGGAAAAAGGCAGGACAACTGTAATTGAGCAACAATAAAAATAATAAAATTTAAAAAATAAAAACCAAAAATATAAAATAAAATTGCAGTTATTTACCTTTAAGAAACTATTGTCATTTAGTGGTGTTTTTAAGATTCCTGTTGGATTAGTTTCCTAGGGTTGCCATAGAAATAGATCACAAACTGGTTTAAAACTACAGCAATGTATTATCTCGCAGTTCCAGAGGCTGGATGTTCAAAGTCAAGGTGTTGGCAGAGCCCTGATCTCTCTGAAGGCTCTAAGGAAGAATTCTTCTTTGCCTCTCCCTACCTTCTAGTGGTTTCCAGCAATCCTTTGCATTTGTTATTTGTAGATGCGTTGCTTTAATATATGCTTCTGTTGTCACATGGCAGTCTCTTCATATATCTGTGTCCACTTTTCCATCTTATTTTAATAAGACCACCGGTCATACTCAACCACCCTACCCTAATATGACCTTATCTTAACTTGATCACATCTGCATAGACCTTGTTTCCAAATAAGGTCACATTCCAGTTACCAGAGGTCAGGACTTCAACATTATTTGGGGAAAACACAATTCGACTCTTAACACCGTACATGTCCATTTAGCTAGGCTCCTGTCCCCAGTTATTCAGTGAAACACCAATATAGGCACACCCCAATACTGAGGCTTTGGTTCCAGACCACCGTGGTAAAGTGAGCCATAATCTTCTGGTTCACAAAGTGCCTCATTTCAACTGGTAAAAAACACATCTGGGAAGCACAATAAAGCCAAGTGCAACAAAACAAGGTGTGCCTGTACAGACATTTCTGTGAAGGTGTTTTGTAGGTGTAAAGCCTACAATCAGCTTTCTTAGTGCAAGGAAGAGGACCTGGATAATCTGAGTGGTCCCGATTCAAACAGTTGGATGATCTTAGTTGCAGAACTGTTGGTTCCCTAAGGAAAAATATTCTGTTGGGTTGACCAAAAGTTCATTTGGTTTTTTCTGTAAGATGACTCCAGTCGTGTTTAGTTGTCTTTAACTTCATTTGAAACAGTTTTGTTGGATTGCATTGTGACAAGTGTGGATTTAAATAAAAATTTATCAAAATTGGTCAATTTTTGTGTAGCCATTTTAATATTGAAGATGGAAGAAATACATCACATTTTGGCATAGTATGTTTTATTATCTCAAGAAAGGAAAAAATACAACTGAAAAGCAAAAAAAAACACAGATTTACGCAGTGTATGGAGAAGGTGCTGTGACTCATCGAATGTGTCAAGAGAGGTCTGCAAAATTTCGTGCTGGAGATTTCTCATTGGATGACGCTCCACGGTCTGGTAAACCAGTTGAAGTTGGTAGCGATCAAACTGAGACCTTAACTGAGAACAATCAATGTTATAACACATGGGAGATAGTCAACATATTCAAAATATCCAAATCAATAAAGTTATTGGTGAAAATGAAAAATGTGTCTTTTATTTTACGGAAAAAAACACACAAACTTGGCTAACACAATACTGGGAGACTTCAGTGTCAGCTGCTGCTCAGGAGTCTCCTGCCTGCCCTTCCTGACGGCTGCCTTACAGAATTTTCTGACTTGCCTAGCTATTCCTCACAATCACATAAGCCATTCCTTGCAACAAATCTCTTAACATATATAAATACAAATTATGGGTTCCTTCTCTGGTGGAGCCCTAAGTGCTACAATACCTAAAGCAGTATATATTTGTTGAAATCAACGTTGCCTCCGTCGGAAGTCATTTGCTGAGCACCTGCACTGCCACTTGCACGGCAGTGCGGGGGTTAAGTGTGTGGGCTCTGGAGTCGGGCTGCTGGGCTCAAAGCCTGCCTTCACTTGTTGATTTTCTGTCACCTTTGGCAAAGTAACATGACTTCCCCATGCCTTATCTGTGTAAGGGTGAATAATAATAGGAGTATAGAGCAAAAACTTTATAGAGTAAAAACACTTATCAGTAAAATACTACCTTTTTTTAGAGACTGGATATGTACCTTGGGGATCAGGAAGTCCTTCATTTTAATGCAACTTCAAAAAACTCAGCTTAGAAGATGTGTATTGACTAATCACCCTGAAACGTCACAGTTCCACCAAATACGTACTTTGAAACTTTCAGGGAAACTCACAATGTAAAAAGAAGAAATAATAAAAAAAACTAACTTCCAGTTTTGGAAAGAGCACTGGACTCAGAATCAGGAGAGCTCACTTTGGCTTCAGCCCTACTGTTTTCTGACTCTGTGACCTTTAGTGAGTTCCCTAACCTCTCTGAACATCAGCAGCCTCATTTGAAAGGAGGGTGTTATACATACCTCACTGGGTGCTGGCGAAGATGGAATGGGGTAATGGATGTGAAAGGCTGTGTGAACTGTGTAGTGCTGTTCAATAATACAATAATACATGCTGGAGCCAACTTGTACTGGCTCAAGAAAGCCAATTGTGATCATCTCTTCTCAATTCCATATTCACTTTCAAGAACCTTGGTAGCTTGAATCCATCATCACAGAAATCTGCAAATACTGCAGTTCAGGGTTTTTGTTTGTTTATTTCTCAAAGCTGGATTACCAGTGCTACACCCCTTATACTAGTGCCTGATACAAACTAGCCTTCGGTAATGGTAGTTATTGTAAGTGGTGACGTGCAATAGAGGAAAAAAGTGCTTACTGCTAGTCCGTACAGTCCCTTTGCACAAAAAAGAAAAAGGTCCCCCTTCTTCAAGACACTTCAGTCTTGCCTGCAAGTGTCTTGATGACATCTGCCTGGAAATCATCATATTTAATTAAATCCATAATGTGAGAATATTTTATTTTTCCATCATTGTTTTTAAGGTGATTTTTTCCCAGTAAGTATTTCACTGGTTTCCCCATCTTCATTTTATCCTGAAATATACTTTAATTCCTACTGAAGAAATTGCTTCAAAATAAAGATACTTCTTTTTTAAAATATATTTTATTGATTATGCTATTACAGTTGTCCCATTTTTCTCCTTTTTATCCCCCTCCACCCTGCATCACCCCCCTCCCACCTACATTCACCCCCCTTGGTTCATGTCCATGGGTCATACAGACAAGTTCTTTGGCTTCTCCATTTCCTATACTATTCTTAACCTCCCCCTGTCTATTCTGCACCTTCCATTTATGCAAAATAAAGATACTTCTGAAATTAAAAAAGTAAAATCCTTGTTATTCCAGGACTTATGCAAGAGCATCAGGGAGAGAAATAACAGTCACTGGAAATAGTAATGCTGGAGGGAAGAGATAAGGGCATATATTTTTAGAATACTTTGGCTAAAGTTGGACAATACACAGGGACAGCAAAACAAAACAACACACGACAACAACAAGGACTTCAACATGAAGGGCTCTTGGCAGGTTGCGGGAACTAATTCTCTCTTGACAGTGACCAAATTTGCATTATATTTGCCTTCCAGCCCGAGGTGGGCTCCAGCTGCCCAGCTGCAAGTTTTCACAGGCCCACAGAGGCCATCCTTGCGAAGCCCGGTGAACAGAGCCTCCTTGGTACATTCCTGGTGCATTCACAGGATCTGTTGCTTCCCAAGTCTTGAAGATGTGAAATGAAACCCCAAGGGCACCGTTAAAAGGACCAGCAGTTATAGCTAAGCACCCTGGATCCCATGAGAAACTCTCTGGATCTAGTTCATCTACGTCACATGAGTCTGCAAACGGGAGGCCGCAAGAGTTTAAAAATACTGTGTCTGCTGGAGATTTCCCTGGCCATATTTAGTTCACAGAGCTCACGGTGGTAGGAAAAAGCTGGAAAGAGACAAAAGGAGTTGGAGAGACTGAGAGAAGGCAAGGGCCTGCTTTCGGAACCAGGATGCGATAGGGCACTACCTTCCTTCCCCCCACTCCCCACCTCCATCCCCACCCCCAAGGCTCTCTTGGAGCTTGTTTTCTCTCCAAGGAAGCTGCAGCCTGAGGTACTCCTCCGCCATCCCTGGACATCTGCTTGGCTTGTCTATTTTCTGCTACAGGCAGAGGACAGGAAGGAAGAGTTTGTTTCCTGTAAATAGAGGGAGAGAAAATTACAGCTATGATTGTTTTGACAACGGAAGCCCTCCCTGAAACTTGTAACACGGTTCATTCCTGACAGGCATCGGGTCTGAGTTGCCCAGCTCTCGGCAGAAATTCCTCCCGAGGGGTCCCCGGGGAAAGCTGAAAGACCTGATGGCTTTGCATTAGATGTCTAATGGCATAAAGATGTAATTCTGGGCAATCTTGATATTGGGCTGTGCAAATGGAATGCAGCCTGTGTTTTGATGAGTGTTTTGATGCACGCCTCCGCTACCTCAGATGAGCATGCTGGAGCTTGACCTTAAGCGCGCGGGCACACACACCAGTTTATATGCAAACACATGCCCCCAAGTTTGAAAATGCCTTGATAACTTGAATTATTTTCATTTATTTTTTAACTATCTCCTCTTGTCCCCTGCCCTCCCAAACTTCATTTATTTTGAAGATTCCTTTGTTTTTTAAACTCTAGAAAGATACACGCATACTTGCATTCAATGAAAAGCTATACAATTACTAACTACACTAGGCACGCTGCCTCCTACTTTCAACATTTGATGATGTGTCCACCTGTTTTGGGAAAATGTATTTGACCATGACCCCATGATCCTCAGACATCAATTTGTTATTTGTAGATGTTTTAAATTCATCTTTTGCATGAGTGCTGTTTGATATCTAAAAAGAAAGGAAGAAGGAACTAACCAGGACTATTGGGTCAGGAGCCAGAGGGATGTCTAGTACTGTGTCTGCTTACAATGAGAATGAGATGTGTATTCAAAGGAGTGATTACTCCTACTGGTAGGAGAAATAAACTTAAATTTGATTGTTGAAGTAGTGTTCATATGTACATCAAATATATTAAGAAGGGGTTGTTTAGATTTCTTTGTTGAATTTGCAACAATAATAGAACACCCTAAGCTGCATTAGGTTAATGGGATCATTTTTACTTTTGTCTATTCTGACAGCATGCCCTGTGGCTGTTCTCCTTCACTGGCCTCTCCTTTCAGCATCCTTTGCTACCCCCTTGTCCTCAAATCTACCTCCAAACGCTAGTATCTCCCAAAGCCCAATCCTGGTCCCTTTTCATGTTTCATCTAGGCCCATGGCTTTAGTAATACCTACATGTTGATGGTTTTCCAGGTATCATCTGTGCCCTGAATTTCAGATCTATAAAAGCTACAGCCTGCCTGGCACATTCACTGGGCCATCTAATACACATCTCGAATTTTGTATGCCAAAAACAGAACTCAATTCCTCATCCCCAAACCTCCTACTCAGCATCTGTATCTTAATTGTTGCTACCACATTCACCTACTTGCTCTATCAGGAAATCATCCCTGAGTCTTTTTTCCCATATTTCTTATATCCAATATACCAGCAATTTCCCTTATTTTTTCTACTTCCACCTAGCACCCTCTATTTGTCTACCTTTCTGCAATCCCATGGCTACTATTCTAGTCCAAACCACCATTCTCTTTTGCCTGGACCATTGCAGTAGCCCCATCTGATAACTCTACTTAGATACTGGCAGACCTAAAATCCTCCTACACACGGCAGCCACGGTGATTCTTTTGGAAATGTAAGTGGAAGCATATTATTTCCTTGCTTAAAGCCACTCAGTATCTTCTCACTTCTGAGTACATCCCACTCACAATAAAATCCAAGCACCTTACCTCGACTTGCAGAATCCTGCCCCCAATGGTCTCTTCTACATAAACTAATCCCTTTCCCTCCAACACTGTAGCCATCTTTCTATCCTCTGGAGCCTTCCCTCCCTCTTTAGAACCTCTGCTGGGAATATTCTCCTCCAAGATTTCATATCCTTGGCTTCTTCTTGACACTTAGGTCTAAATTTAGATGTCACCATCTCAGAGAGGCCTAAAACCTCACTCAGTCTTATTTCTATCACGGAACTTATCACTGTCTGGTGGCTTCTTGTTCATTTATTTGTTCATCTCTTCTTCCAACTCTATCATAAGCTTATGTGAGCAGAGACCTTGTCTTCCTGTCTAGTGCTGTATGCTAAGTGCCTGGAAGAGTGCTCGGCGTGCGGTGATGTTGGTAACTGTTGAGTGAATGATCTGTTCTAGGATATCAGGAAATATTTTCCAGAAGATGTGTTTTGTAAGCAGAATCCTAAATGATGAATGGTAATTAACTGGAAGAGTCAGGGAGGGGAAGAAGAGAGAAGGTGGGAGAAGCACAGAACAAGGCAAAGAAGAGAGTGGTG
Organism: Micronycteris hirsuta; assembly: GCA_004026765.1. Lineage (NCBI taxonomy): Eukaryota > Metazoa > Chordata > Mammalia > Chiroptera > Phyllostomidae > Micronycteris > Micronycteris hirsuta. The sequence goes on from PVJI01003213.1 coordinate 45,733, forward strand.
TAAGCTGAGACTTAGAGAAGTATGCAAGGCTTCTAGACCAAGTTGAGGGTCCAGGCTTTACTTTGAGGGTTTTGGGAAACCATTGCACAGTTAAGTGGGCAGATAACATTTTAAGATTTGCCTTCTACAAACATTCTTTTGGCTGCAGTGTAAAGAAGAGGCTGGATGTGGGCAGTGTGCCTACTATCCTCCCTGCCATTAGGAGGTTGCTGCTTCATCCAGAGGAAAGATCATGGCAGCCTGGACTAAACTCATGGGAGAGATGGAGAAACTGGGACAGACTCCAAAGTATCTAGGAGGTAAAATAAATTGTGCTGATAAATTAGGTAAAGGTGGAGTGCTGAAGGATAGGAAGAGATGGAGATATTAAGCTTGAAGTTCAGGTTTTCGACTTGCATACGTGGATGGATGGTGGCATTAAGGGGAACATAAAAGAGAATTAGAATAGAAAATATCAAAAGCTTGGTTTTCTGAATGTTAAGTCTGCATGCCTTTAGGATCCAAGTGGAGATGTGGAAGTAAAAAGTTGGACTCAAAAGCAGGAAGCTCAGGGAAAAGGCAGGGCGGGCAGGGGTAGAAACTGGAGAGCACTGGTCACAGCCTTTGAACACTCTGAGGACAAGGGTCACTTTGTATCCTTCATACTTGCCACGGAGTCTAACACACAAACATAAGCCACCATGGCCATTGCAAGGAGTAGCTATGGTTTGAAGGCAAATTTTACAGATTCTTTTAAAGAAGCAAAAAGAATGTTTATTTTGAAAGTTTTAAAAGACATAGTTAGAAAACAGTTAATGACAAGAAAATCATATATTGTAACTTTGCCATGAACACTCACAACTTCTTTTTCCACCAAAATTTCAAGTCGGTTAAAAATTGCCACATCAACAATTCCGCAAATGACTGTTTTCTTTATGGGCAAGTTTACTGGAGTTCCAAAACTAAGTTAGTAATAGACAAATATATTCCAAATGAAGATTTGTACTATCTTTCTATCACAACAGTTTCCCAGGATGAAGAATCATAATGAAAGGAGAATCACATTTCTCCTTACTTCCGAAGCAGCGTACGAAGCAGTGTACAAAGTAGTAGGTGCCCACCTTGCAAATCCGGTTCATCTTCCCTTTTATTCAAAATAGAACAGCCTGACATAAATTGATCAGAGTAGCAGTGCATGAGCTTATTGGATTCAAATTTGAATTGTTTTAAGTGACACATAACATGAGTGTGAAAATGTGCCAGATACACCAAGAAGTACCATTAAATGTGAGGGTGTTGATTTCATAGAAGTGAACAATATCAGCTTCGGAGGGTTGATAACAAAATCCCACCACCTGAGAGTAAAAACAACAGAGACTCATTGTCTCACACTTCTTGAAGCCAGAAGTCTGGAATCAAGGTGTTTGCAGAGCCGCACTCTCATCAAATCCCTAAGGGGGGCTCCTTTCCTGTCCCTTGTAACCCCAGGCACTTGTGGCCACACAGCTCCAATCTCTGCCTCAGACATCACATGGCCACCTTCTATACATTCTGTTTGTCTCTGCGTCTTCACATGCAAATTTCCTCCCTGTGTCTGTTTTCTCTTCCTAGGGACACAAGTCATATTGGGTTAGAGCCCACTCAAATCGAGTACGATCTCATCCTAACTTACTATACGTGCAAACACCTTATATCCAAACAAGTTCACATTCACAAATATTGGGAGTTAAGGCTTCCACATATTTTTTTTTTGGTGGGAACACAATTCAGTCTATAGCATGAACCATGGGAGCTGCTGAAAATGCGTATCTGAATGTGTGAAGGCTCAGTATACGAGAGTGTGTGTTTGTGTGAGTGCGTGCCCACGTAGTAAAGAACTATAACCAAGTAATCTGTTCGTTCATTGAGCTCTATTCTGCTTCCTGGTTCTTGCCTTTATGTTACTTGGATAGCTTTTATGCTGTCCCTTGACTCCACTCACAATGAGTAATGGATCATTTCCAGGCCCTTACTCCCACCTCTAATGAATACCAACACTAATTAACTGTCAGTAACATGTAGCTGTTCTTGGCTGCGTGCATCTCTCACTGAGGTCATAGCGGCTGTTGGTAAAGAAATTTATTACTCTATAAGGCACGCTCTGGGACTCAGTATGAAGACCATATTTTCAAGTGCCAAACCAGTATAAAGCTGGTTTTTCTTGGTAAAGTAATATGTTCCACAGCTCTTGGGCCTTGCCATGATGACACATCAAAGGCACAATGGCTCCACTGGAGTTCTGTAAATATTTTCGATCACAGTACCATCTGCTGGGAGAGACAGAGGACTACTGTTTGAATAAGGACTATAGCTTATACCCTAAAATCAGAAAAAGCAGCAGAAACCCCTAAATTATCAGAACACAGTGTATTATTAATATTATTAGCCTTAGCATTGTTCTGGGAGTGACGAAATTACATCTCAGGAAGAAACACCACCATACAAGCAATACCAAGGATTTCTGATTAGGAGAGCGGCAGACACCCACACCCTTGTGTGCCCTGCAATGGGGTCATTTGGACTGCCGGCTTTAGGACCCAACTCTGCACTCCCAATGAACTCTACTAAATTAGCTTTACACGAGGAAGCCGTCTTGCTTCTCTAGGGGATCAAAGTAGTTGGCCTCAGTCCCAATGTTCTGTAGATAACCAGGTCACAGGGTGCGTTTACACACTGTTCTACTCCTAGTACACCATGCTGCGGATTCCTCTGCATTTCCCAGTTTATATCCATAGAGGGAACTTGGGTTCACATGCTTCCTTCTATTATCTGCACTAATCTGGTGACCTAAGATCATTTATGTTCCCTCCACTCTTGTTACAATGCATCTGGAACCGTGTAACATTTTTTTGTCATGTATGGGGCTACTGTTCCCAACAAAGTTCTTTCATCCTTCCTATAATAACCTTTGTAGTAGTAACAGCACCTCCTTGTAACACTTAAAATGCTTGTCTCACAAGGGCAGCATGACAAGGGAAAGCATGTCAATATGATTTTTTTAGATGACATCTGAGTGGTGAAAAAATCATAAGACTATCCAGCCGAAGTGGTAAATATCAATGACGGTGGAAAAGGGGTATTAATATAGTGGATAAAGGATGGAAGGGAAGAGTGTAAGTTAGAATGAATTTTAGCTGTCCAGTGGTGGGTGTTATTGGTCAGGATGCCGTGCTTGGGTTCATTCTCCTTTTACTGCTGCTCAGTTCACAAATACCACTAAGACCTCTCTCTACAGACCTCTGTATAATATACAAATATACCATAAATGTGACCATAAGTTTTCGAGACTAGCTTTTTTTAAAATGCCAGCACTTAAACACGCAAAATATTATTTTCCTCAATCCTGGAATTATGTGGTTATTCCAATGCTGCTGGATTTATCTAAAAATCCATGGAACTGCTTTTTTTTAGAAACACCTTTGAATTTAGTTTGTGAAAACTAAAAACGAAAAGCATACTCATTACTTTGTGTTTACCTCTTAAATTTTTCATCAAACTGTTTACTCATCTTGAATGCTCATCATATTCAAAGAGTTCATTCTAAGTATCTTTGTCTTTAAGCCAACCTCTTTGAATGAATATTTGCTGTCAAATTTTTAATTTTTTAGATATTCTTAATAATAAAAGTGACATGTGCCAGGTGGGTACTTGAAATTACAGGGACATCACTTAGAAAAGCATGTGATTGTCTAAGTACTATGCTGTACACCTGAAACTAACACAGAATAATATTGAATGTCAATTGTAATTGAAAAATAAAATTAAAAAAACAGCAAAAACAGAATACATGCTTATTATAACAAGTCAAAGAAATTTATAACAAAAATAATTCTCATTTACTTCTTTCCCTCTAATCTTATCCTTATGAACTAATAAAATATGGTACATCTATAATAAAGAATAGTGAACAGCTGTATGTATTAACCAGGAGGGATGTTCAAGAAATAGTTTAAATAAAAGACTATGACCCCAGTGTTATTTTTAATTTGGTCTATAAATATATAGATCTATAGCATGGTTTACCATGTTTTATTCAAACACTGCCCTACAGATGGAAAGGCAAGATATTTGCAGTTTGCTGCCTCTACAAACAATGCTCCAGGAGACTTCCTTAGCTGTGAGCCTTTATGCACAGGCGCATTTATATCTGAGAAGAGATTTCTGATGGTGGAAATTATGGGTCAAAATATATATATCATGCTTCTCATTACTTCTGGGATGAGGAAAAATGCATAGAATTTCATTACTAAAATTCTGTGGATAGAAACATTAAAAAAACTAATCTGTGTTTCCTGTGCCCCTGATCAGAGAAAACTAGACACATTATTGTTTAATGTTTGGTGAGAATATGCTCATATCACACAACAAATCCATGTCAATACAGGCAGCTACTCTTGGTAAAGTTGTCAACTTAAATGACTTCTAACCAAGTTTCAAAATGAAAATGGCCTTGAAAAAACTACTATACCTATACTATCAGATATAACCAAACAAAAATACCCAGGAGATATGACACGAATTTGATCATCCTATTTTATGACCACATGATATATAATAATTCAAGCCTTACATATTATTATACATTGTAAACTCCACCTGAAAAAGCAATAACTTCATGCATTTGTGACATTCTCTAGAGTCAGTCAGTAAATACCCATCAGAGCAATGTCTGTGTTTTGTTGTCGAGTCATTTTTCTAGCCCTTCACCTTCCTAATGTCATCACAGTGACTTGTCAGTACATAAGATGCACATGGATGAAAAATGCTGCATGCCAATTTGCAAAAAGCATGATCAAATAATGTGTCCACCAATAGTCATTAATGTTTTCTTTCATCTGTATGTTTTTATTATAATTTAGTGTCTTCAACCATTCTGGAGAAAGGGAATACTTTCCATACCTTTTAAGATAATGAGAACCGAGATCACTAGTGAAGAAAACTCTAGTTTGTCCCATAAAGTATACATTTTATTTCATTTGATAAACATTTATTGGCCAGGAAAAGTCCTAGACATGAAAGACACAGAAACAGACAAACTGGTTACTGGCCCCAAAGTGACAAGGGACAAACCAGTAAGCACATTGGCAGCACAGTGTAAGAGAAGCTAGGATGGAGACAAATCCAAGTTGCACTGGAAATTCAGATATGGTCACCAACAGTACTCAGGAGTGTCTAAAATACTTGCAGAGTCACCACATGTAGCAAGGAAGCACGCAGAACTGAATATTTAGTGTGCTAAATAGTACTGAAACCTTGAGGATTAAGTCAAGAAAATTGGGACTAAATGATATAATATCAAGTTAAAAATCTACAAGATTATATTTAAGCTCTTCATTTTGAAAAACCTAGACATTCACATATATTTATATTGGAACCTTATAATGATGCTCATGTTAAGGGTAGAAACAAACACGAATTTTCTAATTTGTGAAATTAGTTTATCAAACAAAATTCTTCATTCATCCCAAGGACACCCACATCCATGTAATAATAAGCCACCATATCACGAGGTTTGACTGGGTTGCTCTAATCTTTCTAAACGAAAGTCATTGAAAATAACACCACCTTTGATTTTTGGGGGGGCAGAGGTAAATTTTCTTGTGACACAGCAATTGCAGTTTAATTCAGCATCAAAGATGAGCAATAAGTACAAGAATCCTAGGGAATTTATGAAATAAAAAAGGGAACTTTATAAAAATTGATGATGTGTTAGCTTTAAGAACATCTGTATAATCCACTTAAAAGGAAATAGTAAATGATGTGGTGTAAAGAAGCACTTCATAAAATATTTCCATCAATGTTTACTTTTAATCTAAAAACATAATAGTCTGTAAAAGCACAATTTATACCCTTGAAATTTCTTTTTGAAAAAATCTGGTTTTCTCAGCTTTACTCCCTACAGTATAGAGGTATTTGCTGGTTTTGCACTTGTTTTTATACCATGAAGCGTTCTTAAGTTGTTTGGTTAGTGAAACTTCACTTAGCATTTTCCTGCAAAGGAATAAAAAATAAAATCTTAATTTTTTTCCATAAGGCCATTTTGCAAGAACTCTAGCATATTACCACTTAGCATTCATCTACATACCAGTAAATAACAGTTCCTTCTTTCCCCCTTCCTCCTTCCCTCCCTTTCCTCCTACCTTTCCTTCCTCCCTTCCTTCCTCCCTTCCTCCCTTCCTTCCTTCCTCCCTTCCCTCTTATGTCTATCTCTTCAACAATATTGACCAAGAATAATTATATGTTTGTTATATGTTCACCATGGTACTACCTACACAGATAATTCCAAAAGTAGACTTAACAATTACACCACAATTATTCCATTAAAGAGTTTCATAAAACTGTGTGGTAGTAGATGGCAAACATAAATGCTTAAGTTCAGAAAATTGAACACTTTTGATTTAGAATTATTTAACAACTTCAGTAGAATGACTGATTGACTATAAGCCTGGTTATCAACACCTAAGGGCCAAAACTGTTTTCCTCTGTCTTCAAGGATATGTTTTCAACTCCAAGTGATCATCAGAAATTGAAAATATGGTCAGATAGAAAGTGAACAAAATTAATGAGAAAAATTGCATGCTAATTTAGGGATAGAAAATACACTATACAAATAAAAGTATTGAGAATGACTTCATATGTGAAAGAATGACAGAAAATATCACCCAGTCTTGGGTTCAAAGGGAATATAATATGATGGCTATGGCAATGTAGAATAGTGATTTTTCAGGGCAAGCAGAATAGGTAGGAACCCAAAGTTTAATTCTTCCGTGACACTCACACATAGTATTACCAAAGTACACCACTTAGCAGGGATACACCCATTGAAAGAACCATTGAAGCTTATAGAAAAGTCGCAGGTATGTTTGTATTTGTCATATTAAGATTATTAAGTCTCCTGGAAAAGACTGTCTAGGGGCCCCTAGTTGTATTCATAGCATGATTCCCAACACCATTTTCCACTTCCACTGAGAACAGACTCAAGGGGCAAGCCGGTGGGAAAAGCAAGCAGGTGAGGGAAACAGACAAGAAATGAAAGCTGCCCCTCCAGTTTGAGATGATTTCAGATTCTCATCCTTCTAAAATGTTGGCAGTGCAGTCCCTCCTAGAAATAGGGAAGAACAAAAACAAAAACACTGACTTTAAAAATCTAATTAACAAGTAGGCAGTTTCTCAGGAACTGCAAAAGCATACTTTATTTCTTTTTTAACTAGAAAATATCAGTATATGTGACTTATTTACAGATAATATAGAGGCTTATAAACTATATGAAGGAGAACTTTGTTTTATGTATTCATATGTTTTTTTTAATTATTTTATTGTTGTTCACTTACAGTTGTCTGCACTTACCCCCACCCCCACCCCCAGGCAAACCCACCTCCCTCCTTTGCTTCCACCCTCCCCCTTGGTTTTGTCCATGTGTCCTTTATAGCAGTTCCCGAATACCCTTGTCCCCATTATCCCCTTCCCCCTCCCCTCTGGTTACTGCCAGATTGTTCAAGATTTCAATGTCTCTGGTTATAATTTGTTTCTCTGGTTATATTTTGCTTGCTTACCTCACAAGTGTCTTGGCTGTGGCTGATCTGAGTTCCCCGGTAGCTGATCTGGCCTTGATGCCTTCTCTCATGAGTCCTTATATAAAACCCCTTAACATTTCATATAGTAAAGGCTGCGTGATGATGTACTCCTTGAACTTGACCTTATCTGATTTGCAGTTTTGCTGGATAGATTATTCTTGGTTGTAGGTCCTTGCTTTTCATGATTTGAAATATTTCTCTCCAGCCCCTTCTTGCTTGGAAGGTCTCCTTAGAGAAATCTGCTGACAGTCTTATGGGAATTCCTTTGTAGGTAACTGTCTCCTTTTCTCTTGCTGCTTGTAAGATTCTTTCTTTATTCTTGACCTTGGGTAATGTTATTATGATGTGCCTTGGTGTGTTCCTCTTTGGGTCCCACTTCTTTGGGGTTCTCTGAGCTTCTTGGATTCCCAGGAAGCCTATTTCCTTTGCCAGATTTGGGAAGTTCTCCTTCATTATCTGTTCAAAAATAAATTCAATTTCTTGGTGTTCCTCTTGTCCTTCTGGCAGCCCAATGATCCAGATGTTGGGTCGTTTACAAACGTCTCTGAGGTTCCTGAGTCCCTCCTCATTTTTTTGAATTCTTATTTCTTCCTTCTGGCCCACCCCATTGGTTTGAGTCCCAGCTTCCTTTTTTTCCTTATTGGTTCCCTGTAAATCTTCCTCCATTATCTTTGTCGTATTCTTCATTTGTTCAACTATTTCTTCCAGTTTTGTGAGCATCCTGATTACCAGTGTTTTAAACTGGGCATCTGTTAATTTGGCTATCTCTTTGTCCGTTAGTTGTAATTTGGTCTGATCTTTCGTTTTGGCCATTTTCATTCTTTTTTATCTTGGCACACCTGTTGGAGTCTTAGGTGTTTGTTGGTGCCTGGTAACCTGGGTCGCTTTTTTATGACGTTTCCTCTGGGGGCGGGGCCTGGGAGGGAGCAATGGCGTCTGCCGTTCACCGCCACTCCCTATCACCCTCTGCTCCCCAGTTCCCCACTGCCTTTTCCGCCTGTCTCGGCCCTGCTGGTTCCCACTGGCCTCTCCAGTTACGCCGCCGGCCTGCGAGGTTCACCCGTTGCTCGGGGTAGTGTTTTGTTTAGGCGCTCCCAGGGTGAGTTCCTCCAGGCAAACTGCCTCTCACTCCGCTCCTCTGCTCGGTTCTGTCCCGCTTACTGGACTGGATGTACGTCCTCCCCAACTTCCTGGGTGTCGGACTTCCCTTCAGTTCAATTCTGTCCGTTCTGGTTGTTTATTTTTCGTTATTGAGTTCATTGTTTAAACTCTCTGGTTGTGAGCAGCGGTGCAGTGCGTCCACCTACGCCGCCATCTTGCGGAAGTCCTGTATTCACATGTTTTATAATCTCCCTTATATCACAAAGGATTTGATATGGCTTACAAGGATTCCGGGAAGATGGCAGTGGTAGAAGCACACTATTTAAATGTTCTTGAATCATCTCTTAAAGAACAGGCAGGGCTACTATGAGAGCAAACCCAAAAACCCACAGGCAACATGTGCAGCAACCTAGGTAGCAAGGTATCCCCTGTAAAGCCCAAAATACGAGGAACAAGAGGACCCACAATTTGAAGTCACAAATGCAATTATCCTTAGCACAGGAGGAAGCAAAGAGATCAGCAGGACATCTGGAAGCCCTGGCAAACAGGAGAACCCCAAAAAGCTCTCAAAGGAGGTTCCACAGTCATCTGAGAGAATGACCTAGATTAGAGGGTTTCACCAAAGTTTTCTCCAGGACAGAGCCCCACAATGAGGAGAAATGGCTGGGTTGGCATTGAATTTGGTCAGGCAGGAGCAACACAAATGAGAAAACAAAGTACAGATTAAGTGCCATGAAAATAAGAGAAGAGGGAGTGCAAGAGTCACCAAAGTAGAAAAGATAGCCAAAATTACCATCACCATTCAAAAAAAAAAACTGGAAAATTCATTTTCCTTAAAAATTATCTTCAGAAAAAATATCAAGAGTTGAATCCTATACAAGTTAATAAAATGAGAGAGAAAGAAAGAGAGGGACACAAAATAATGTCCCCACAAACAATAAAAATGTCAAAAGACACAAAAAAGATTAAAAGTGTAACATTTTTTAAAAATCTAACATTTAGAAGCAACCTAAATAAAGTGAAAAATAATAGAACATATAAAGAATAAAAATAGAATTAGGAAAAACTCAAAAATGAGGTGATTGAAGAAAAGAAAAATTTGAAAAGAAAGGTAACAGAACTTATATAAGAATTAGAAAAGAAAAATTGATAAAATTTTAAGACTAAATAGAAGGAATGCAAGAGCAAGTAAATGCAGCAGTTAATATCTTTTGAGAATTAGATGACTCAACAAACTAGAAATAGAAAGTAACTTGCTCAATCTGAGGAAAGGGATCTATGAAAAACTCACAACTAATATCATAGTTAATGGTGAAAGACTGAAGGGTTTTCCCCTAAAATGAAAAACAAGACAAAGATATCCACTTTCATGACTTCTACCCAACATTGGATTGGAAGGTCCAGCCAGGGCCTTAGGCAATAAAGTGAACTAAAAGATCTCTAGACTGGAAGTGGAGTAAAACTATCTCTATGTGCAAATAACATGATCTTGTGTACAGAAAACTCTAAGGAATCAATTTAAAAACATAAGCATTAATAAACAAGTACAGCAAAGTTGTGTAATACAAATCAACATACAAAATCAAATTTTATTTCTATACAACACATGTGCAGTGGACAATGTAAGTGGAAATGAAATTAAGAAAACTCAATTTACAATAGCACGAAAAGAATATTATACTTAGGAATAAATTTAACAAAAGTAATTCAAATTGTGTACTCTGAAAACTATAAAACATTGATAAAAGAAATTAAAGAATACATAAATCAAAATCCCAGCAGGCTTCTTTGCAGAAATTGATAAGCTGATTCTAAAATCCATGTGGCAGTTCAAGTAACTCAGAATGCCTTGAGGTTGGGAGGAATGCCTTGATAAAGAACAAATATGGAAAAAGAACAAATGTGGAAAAGGAACAAATGTGGAAAAGGAACAAATGTGGAAAAGGAACAAATGTGGAAGACTCACACGTCCTGATTTCACAACTTAGCAGAAAATGATAGTAATCCTGACAGCACAATAATGGTGTAACAGTGTACAGAAAGTCATAATGTAAATCAATAGAATCGAATACAGAGTCCAGTAATAAACCCTCTCATTCACAGTTAATTGATTTTCAAAAAGTTACCAAGACAATTCAATGGAGGAAAGAATAAGCTTTCAACAAATGATTCTGAGACAATTAGATAACTAGATAACCACATTGCAAAAGAATGAAGTTGGACATTTCTCTCACCCAATAGAGAGAATTTAACTCAAAATTGATCAAAGACTTATTCGTAAGAGTTAAAAGTATAAAACTCTTAGAAGAAAACAGGCATAAACCTTGAAGGCCTTGGATTAAGCAATGGTTTCTTAGACATGACGGCACCAGCACCAAAATAAATAGACAAATTGGACTTCATCAAAATTAAAACATTTGTACTTCAAATGATACTATCGAAAAAGTGAAAAGACAGCCCACAGATAAAAGAAAATATCTCATAAGAAATTCATATCTAGAATATATAAAGAATTTTTCCAACTCAATGCAGAAAGACAACCCAATTAATAAGGGGTTAAAGATCTGAATAAACATTTTTCCAGAGAAGATACACAAATGGCCAATGAACACAAGAAAAGTTGCACAACATCAGTAGCCGTCAGGGAAACAAAAGTCAAACCACAATGGCAGACCACTTTGCTAGGACTGAGCTCATCAGAAAGACAGATACCAACAAGTGTTAGTGAGGGTGTGGAGGAACTGGGTGCACACACACTGCTGGTAGGAATGTAAAATGGTGCAGCCACTTATGAATACAGTCTGATGGCTGCTCAAAAGGTTTCACTGACTTATCATGTGAACCAGCAATTCTACTCCTAGGCATGCCTGCCAGAATAATGAAAACGTATGTCTACACAAAACTGCTACACAAATGTTTATGGCACCATTATGCAAAATAGACAAAAATGAAATCAACCCCACTGTCAATTAATTGATGAAGGAACGGATTAATAAAATGTGATATATCTGTGCAGTGGAACAGATTATTCAGCAACAAAACAGAGTGCTGATATGCACTACAGCATGAATGAACCTTGAAAACTGTATGCTGTGTGAAAGAAACCAAAGTCCAAAGACCATGTATTTTGATTCCATTGATATAAAATGTCCATAATAAGCAAATCTGTAGAAACAGAGAGTAGATTAGTAGTTGCCTAAGGGCTGGAGGGTGTAAGGAAAATGGGGAGTGATGACTAATCAGTAAGGGGTTTCTTCTGGGGATGATGAAATGTTTCCAAATTAATTGTGATGGTGATCACAGGACTCTGTAAATATGTTACAAACCTTAAATTGCACACTTTAAATCAATGAATTGTATGGCATATGAATTATATTTAATAACTCTGGTATAAAATATATTTTTAGTAAAAGGCGAAAGATTTATACGATCTGAAGAGAAACCAGAGTATGTATAAAATATATTTTTAAAAGAACTGGATTTTAAAAAGGAATTTTAAAATTCAAAATGAAATGAAGGCATAAAAACAGACTCAAAGTGATAGAAATGAAAGGCAAGCAGGTAGGAGCCCAAAAGGAAAAAGAAATTGAAGTAATGACACAAGACAAATGCTAAAATTTGTAATTCAAGAAAACTTTCCTGAGAAAAAGAAACTTGAAACTATATATTGCATCACCAGCATGGATAATTACTATTGACTTAAAGAAAAATGTCTGGATCCAGGTCACCTATGGAAATGAAGGTGACAGTAGGTGATATTTAGAAGGAACACACAAGGGCCTCCTTGGAAGTTAATAATATTCTATCTCCAAAGTTTGGTCATGGAAATACAGATATTTGTACTGTTGTTCAACCTTATACCCTTTGAATATGATAGAAATATTCTATTGTGTGTTTAATATTTACTAAAAGCAATGAAATTGACTAGCACTGTAATGCAGCATCTAATAAGTGCCTAATAAAGCACCTAGACAAAGTGGTGAAGAATTACTCTGTGATGAAGGTGTGAGCTGTTAAGCTGAGTAACATAGTAATACCTAACAAGTGTTGAGCTCTTATATACAACAGGCACTATCTAAAGTACTTTACATTCATTAGTTAATTTGACCCTCTGGTCAACCCTTTGAGGTAGAGACTATTATCAATATTTTTCCCCATTTGGTAGATGACAAACACAAGGTACAAGTAACTTATCTAAGGTTTGCACAGTGAGCTGATGATAGAGCCGGAATTTTAATCCAGGCAGCCTGGCTTTAGAGTCCATGCCCTTAATTAATAATGCGTCGCCCTCCGTGGATTTGCTTAGGCAGGGGTGGTGGTGGGGTGATGTCAGAAAGGTGGGAGCCACGCCAGCTATTCACAAGGACAATAGGGGGAAGGTCAGTCAACCTTTGGGATTAGTTGAAAGGCTAAATTGGGACCAGATTCAGAAATGCCATGAATGCTATGCAAAAAGTGCTGTTTTTTTCCTTTTAATCAGTGGTAGGTACTGAACATTTCTGAGCAAACAAGTAATAAGCAGAAAGTCATGTTTACAAATGATAATAATAAACTGGGCTGGAAAATTGGGTAAAGAACTAAATGAAGGCAGAAGATCAATTTGGAGACTTTGAGGGGAAGTCAATGAATTTAAAAGAGAGGACTTTGAATCAGGAGCCAGAACCCTCAAATACTATCTTTTTTTCTTTTCTTTTTTTAAATTACATTTATTCAGGTGACATTGGCTAATAAGGTTATATGGATTTTAAGTATACATTTCTATGATACATGATCTGTATATTGCATTGTGATCAAATGTTATTTTTGATCATGATGCTGAGCAATTCCCAGGCGAATTTGTGTACAGAGAACCAGGCCTCCCAAAAGCGTGTCCTTTAATACGATGGAGTCTCAACTGCTAATGCATGAGATTTGCTGCCTGAAGACAGATGGATGGGTTGGGTGGAGAACTCTGTCTACCTGAGTAGAATCAGGACTAGAGTTCAACCAAAAAGTATCAAGAGCCCTGGCTGGTGTAGCTCAGTGGATTGAGCGAGGGCTGCGAACCAAAAGGGTCGCCAGTTCAATTCCCAGTCAGGGCACATGCCTGGGTTGTGGGCCAGGTCCCCAGTGGGGGTCGTGTGAGAGGCAACCACACATTGATATTTCTCTCCTCTTTCTCCCTCCCTCCCTCTCTCTCTAAAAATAAATAAATAAAATCTTTAAAAAAAAAAAGTGTCAAGAGACCTCATAACCCTTAAGCCTTCATAGCTGAACCATTCTTATGGTGAGACAGGAGCAGTCTGGAAAGGGCAGCCTGGGCGGGTGAGTGCAAGCCGCTTCGCCAGCAGAGGCCCCAGAACAATATCTATAGCAATGGGTTTAACATGCGCCTTGCTGCTGCAAAAACCACCCCAAACCCACCCCGGCCACCAGGTCACACCACTCTTCATGGACAGGAGTTGGGGAGAGAAGGGCTTCCAGCGGTGGCTGCAGGCAGTCAGTGCTATTGCAATGGTCAAAGCGTGGGCGATCACAACTCAAACGATGGCGGTGGATACGGGAGGAGAAAGGAAGGCCTTGACGTGAGATCACGATGACTGCTTATGAGGTGAAGGACAGAAACCCTCAAAAATGAGAGCTTTGAGCCAAGAGAATGAGAATAATGGTACTGAGAGAACTGTGGGAACTAGAAAGGAACACTTGCTCTGAGTTGGCTGCTATGGTCGCCTCTTTTTAGACATCAGAGTCTAGCAAAGCACACAAACCATAAATAAAATGCAAATTCCTGCTGCACTATCCTGAAGGCTTCCGTAAAGGCAAATAACTAAATATGCAAGTTTCCCTACAAGTTCATGTTTCTTTTCCTCAGAGCAATTTTTCTGAAGGGGGAGTACATATAATCTACTCATATTCCTTTCTAGAAAGTGTAACAGGAAATTATATGGGTTTCTTAATAAAAATGATAGTTTCTGTTTCCTAAGTACTTATGGTGTTCCAAACTTTATGTTAAGCACTTCATACACATTAGAGCAATAAATGCTCACAATAGCACAGTGAAGACTATTGTCCTCATTTTGCCAATGTTGAAATGCAGACACTGAGGAGTTAAAAGGTTTAAAAAACTTATCCCCAAATACATAGCTAGCAAATGGCCAATCACACTTCAAACACAGGTCTCACTTTCACATGTCTTATCCATGTTGCAAATGGTGCTCCTCCTGCCTTTGATTTCATTTTTCTGGTACCTATCTTTCTCCTGCTTTACCCACAAGGTTTGCTCAGATGGTCACTACAAAATTAATGGGTATCCTTTCATGTAGATCTTAACGCTGGTTGCTTAACTGAGTTGCTAATCAATCAGTTTAGTCAGTGCTCTCAAGTCTTTCTTTTTTAAATCATGAAGCCAATTAAACATCTGCCATGTGGCAAGCACATCACTCTGCTGAAGAAACTAAAAACTGGGACTTTGCTGAAAGGAGGAGGGTATAAGGGGACTAAATGGTAATGGGAAAAAAATACAATAAAGATCAAATCAAGAATAAAATAAAAACAGGGAGTTTCTATGTCTATAGTTCTTCATCTGTGGAGAAGCACACCTTGAGAAATAAAGTATAGCATTCCAAAATCATACAAGAACATCATTGTACAGAATGTCAATTAGACCCTTATTATAGCAAAAATCCTATTCTGTAGTTACCAACTCGAGTCCAAATTGGAGAAAAGGCTATGATGAATATCCAAAATGATAGCAACAACTGGAGCGATAATCTAATGTAAATTCTTCCCACCACAAAAGACAAATAATTGAGATTCTTTTTCAGAAGTGATCAGATAAAACAACTATATTTCATTGACTCATTCAGTTACTTCCTTTTCCAAATAGTTATCTGGGCCTGAACTACTGGTATCATTGCTTCAATTATCTGCTTTGCTTTAGCAGTAGAAAATTAGAGTGAAAAAAACATTTCAGACTGAAAGCTGAAAATTCACAGACCTGGGTTACCTCAGCCTGAACATGGAACAAAATTCATCAGGTCCTAGAATAATGTTTTGTTCAATGTCATTCTTTCAATGTTGATGTGAAAAAAAGGATTCCTGGCTGGGGCCACTGTCTGTATGGAGTTGTCATGTTCTCCCCATGTCTGTGTTGGTTTTGTTCCAGGACCTTCGGTTTCTCCCACATCTCGAAGATGTGCACGTGAGGTGAACTAGTATGTCTCCATTGTCCCAATCTGAGTGAGTGTGGGTGGGTGGGTGAGTGCACCCTGCAACAGAAGGGCATTCTATCCAGGTTTGGGTACCACCTTGCCCCCTGAGCTGCTAAGAAGGATTCCAGCCACCAGTGACCCTAAACTAGAATAAGGAGGTTGGAAAATAATGATCTTACTGGTTTTTATTAACTTTTCTTAAATATATGTATAGCACACATTTATTTCAATGTTTAATATTGGAAGTGTTTTGGGTCTTGATTCAGATGTTTGATGATGTTTTTGTGACTGGAAATAAGCTGCAGGAACTTAACTCTTGTTTATATCAATTAGCCTATGGTAAAATGGGTTTTGTTGTACGTCATTTCACAAGAAGCGGCAGTTTCCAAGAACCTCTCCGCATCATTAAGTGAGGATTTACTATAATTCAATAAGTCCTCATGTGGAGCAGAGGCGGGTGGCCGCTGTTTCACACTCACGGGGAGCTCAGTGGAGAGAGGCAGCGGGTCCTGGCACTCAGCGCTGCACAAATCAAGGCTCAGGGCATGAACTCCGGATTCACAGTAACCAGGTCCCTTGCCCACACGTGCAAAGCAGGAAAGGGTAACTCTTGGTGAAGGTCGTCCCTTTTTTAAAGTCTTCAAAACCCAAGGATTTACAATAGTTTAGATTTAGAGATAACATTTCTTGGAATATTTCTCAAAGAGGAGCACGTTGTGTGCTGGGCCCTGCCTTGGCCCTAAGCTGTTTGTCCCTCTTGAAAATCTGCCACTATTATTTAGCCACTGTTTTTTTGCCACTATTATTCCATGCACTGTGATCTCAAGAAATGAAACTCGCATTCCAAAAAGGGATTTTTAGACCTAAGCACTGCTGAGCTCAATGAAAGAGAGAGAAAAAAGAGAGTGATTTATTAAAACCCTCCACATTTTTCTTTCCAGCTTTATCAACTTTATCTTACAATCACATCTTTTAATTTTGGGGTTGAATACAGAATACCATTTCGTGAATGTTCAGACCCCTAACATTAAAAATATTCAGAGTGATTAGGTAAATAACTTACTTGGGGAGGTCGTGACTAGTAAGTGACTGGTGCACATGGTCTTAGTCTCCACTCATACAATGTTTAAAAGATTCTCACATTATATCATCAGGAAAATGTATCTTGTGATAGTGCCCACTTAATGGGGAATCTATCATTATTCAGATGCATCATTGAATGAAATTTACATCTCACTGTCATAAATTCCACTGCAGCTCTTAAATCACACACAGAGAAATTTGCTATGTATTGAAATACAACCAGTTTTTGCATGCGTGGTAGAACACAGAAGCATTTTGTTTCACAAGTATAACATGATGGTTTTTATGGGGGAAGCGAAGAATAATTTATCTAGTGGGGGAGGAATGTAATTAGCTTGAATACAAAGTATTGGAAGGACAATAGCCAAGTTACTGGGAAAAAAAAAGATTCCATTTTGAATACCAAAAATTAAAATAGTGTCCCCAGTAGAAGCGTGAATTCTCATGGTTGTTATCTCTCTCTCTCTATCTCTCTCTCTCTCTCTCTCTCTCTCTCAAAGCAGAAAATATGTGATGATATACTAAGGGAATATATCAAAAATAACATTTGTCAAGTACCCACTGCACGCTATGCACTGCTTCCATACCAGTCTGTACAGCCAAACTCTTTCCACACCCCTCAAAATGCCTACCCAACCCCCTCTTGGGCCTATAAGTGATCTCCAGTGCTGGCATTTTCAGAAGAACAGGCTGGGTAGGGGGCTGAGAAGATTGGAAATGGGTTTGGGCCGCTGAGCAGGCAAAGCCAGGGTCCCTGGTAGCTGGATGATGGGTGCAGGGACCACGGGCTCCGTAGAAGTGTGTCCCTTGAACCTGCCTCTCCTCAGTGCTAGGCCCAGAGGCCAGAACAGGGACTTCTAAAATGTGGAGCCCAGGCAGATCCCCCCACACCCATCCACCTCCTGCCTTCGTCTGAGGCTAGTGCCATCAACCTGGGCTAACTCTGATTATGCTCTTAACTAAACAAAATAGCTCCATAGAACACAGTTGGCATTCAACAACTGCTAGTTGAATGAATGATTGCTTGGGACATTCAGTAACTGACCTCTTAGAGTTTTATAGAAAAAGATGTGCATATTATCTATCAAATAAAATTGAAAAAATGCTGGAGCTAAAGGAGCATCAGAGCTCGGAGCATCATCCGTTTTCATAGCTGCAATATTTGGTTTGACTTTGCCTGAGGAATCCCTTCTGGCTTAGCTGTCAGTAAAGGCCCTTATTTCCCAGTGCACAGGACCCAGCATGTGGGATGCTCTGCCACAGTTCAGGACTCAGCGTTCTGCATGTGATAATCCACTTCAAACAAGCCAGAGATAACACTTGGGTAACAGGAGAGGAATGATCCTAGGTTATGTTGCTCAGCCTATTGTATACTTTTAGGGAGAGATCAAGGAGAAAACAAAGGAACTGAAAGTCAATCTAATCAGCATCAAAATTTTTCCCAGTAGAACCTTCTGGTACAAGATGTTCATCCATTTGTATGGTCCTTAAGTAAAGTGACCTTTAGAGTAAGGGAGTTGGAAATTTGAATCTTCCTACAACAGAAGGAAGTTGTTGTTTTTTTTTAAATAAATTTTTCTTTTCCAATTACAAAAAATCACATATGCCCTTGGGGAATAATTTTGAAAATGTGGAAATGTATACTGAAAAATCAACCATAACGCCACCTACCAAGACAATGACAATTAGTATTTTACTGCACCAATTCCAGTGTTCTCATTTTGGTGGGGGGATGGCTTTTTTGCCGGTTGTTTGTTTTTGCTTTTATATTTGCTTTGATGCACAATATTGTGTTTCTTATTTTGCCTTTAATATAATATTGAAATATTAGAATGCATGCACACATAAAATATATTTTAAGAAATAGGGCCCTAACTGGTGTGGCTCAGATGGGCACCATCCAGCAAACTGAAAGGTCCAGGTGGGTTCCGGTCAGGGCACCTGCCTGGGTTGCAGGTTTGGTCCCTGGTACAAGAGGCAAGCAATCAATGCTTCTCTCTCACACTGATGTTTCTCTCCCTTGCTTCTCTCCTTCCCCTTTCTCTAAAAACTGTTTAAAAATAAAGTAAAATAAAAAGAAGTAGGATAACTGGGTCAAAGGGGCAAAGTATAACTAAGGTTCTAAACTGCTTTCTAAAACCGGTTCCTGTTTGAACACCATATTCTTCTCCCACCAGCATGGAGCGCTACAGTTTGTTTGAGAATTCGGTGTCTGATGCGTAAATATGGCATCTCGTTGTTGTTATTTATACTTATAAGGAAAGCAATTTTGAATAAATGGAATTATGCCACATTTCTCAATGTATTAAAAGATCATTTTATCTGATTGTTAAATCTTTGAGTTTATTTGTTCTTAAACATTTTCTTTTACTTATTGCTATTTTTAAAATCAGAGTTGGAAATGTCCTTCACTTGGTCCACAGAAAGGGCAGACTTTTGGTTGCATAATCAAAATTTAAAATTGACTTCAAATGATTTCATTTTATACCTGCAAACCCCATTTTTATACTGCAAATTCAATCTCTTAAGAACCACAGTGGCTGTCAGTACTAGCTGGAATTATTGCCTTTTCTCTTAGACGTTTATCTCAATTTATCTTTTTACATTTATGACATTACTTTTTTATTACACTTTCCATTGCCTAAAGCACTGCATGCCATTTTTCAAAACTCAAATCTAATATTTTGGCAGACCTCAATGAGGATTTTGCATTACCATTCAGGCTTGCTGTACTTAAAAACAAACAAAAAAAAGAAAAAGAAAACAGGTAGGAGGATTACCAGCTTAAGGGGAGACTCACTTGCTAGAACAACATCCACACACCAACTTCAACATCCAATCCCAACTTCTTTGGGATTCCTGCCACTGACTTTTTTCCATTCATGGTCTCACTTGTGAACAGGAGCAGCAAAAGGAGCTGGTTGGTGGTCTGTGCCCGTCCAGCCAATGCTGGGAAACTGTCAGGATTATAATACCCCTTTGTTGGTTGGCTTGGCAGCGATGCCAAGAGCTGAATGGGCCACAGAGACTGAACTGGTTATGACGACCGCTGGGTCCTCTTGAACCACCAGAAGCCTGCCCCCCCACCCCCTCCTCACCGCCCAGCCACCCTGGGATGACAGCGCGGACGGGATGGGACGTGGAGATGCTCAGAGCCCTCCCACCAGCATGCTGCACCCAGTTGGCTAATGGAAAATTTTGACTTTCTGATGATCGATCTAATTCAGTAGGAGTACCAATCTCACTTGAAACTTGCAAAAAGGAAAGCAGATAAACAAGAGAGAAACTAAGTCATGGACGTGTGATGGTGTGATGACCTGTTAAAATCTCTCTGCTGAAATCACATGGCGGTTGTCAGGGGTGAGAGTAAAGACGGAAAAAGTAAAGTCAGAACAAAACAGAAAAAGAGGCTCCTCTATGACGACATCCACGGGAAAAGTCTGCTCTGAGCAATTTGGGTCAAAATGATTTTTTATGTTTGTTTTTGTCACATCAGATCTGCCAGAACTCCAGATTTCAGGTTTCAATGCAGCCCGGATAACAGAGAGAAGGAAGCTGAAGATTATGAAGCAAGTAGGACAAAAGATTGCTGAACAAACATTGCGTTGTTTTCTAACAGCTTTCTTCTACCCCAGACTCCTGGTTTTGTTTAAAAAGCCCATTGCCTTTGAAAACACACAGGGTCTTTTCAATAGCAAAAGATCAAATGATGTTAATCAGGCAGTGGGGCCTAATCCTTTAATGCAGCTGTCTCTTTACATCATAAACATTGCAGCTATATAAACTGGAGCGATTTTTATCTCAGCTTGTCTTTTCTTCTTCCTCTCTCTCTCTCTCCCTTCACCCCCCTACCCCCTTTAAATCTTAACTTTTGCCAATCACTATAGAATATGCTTTCTTATACCTCCTTTCTAATCCCAACCAAGAAAAAATCGGTTGCACCTTAGAAGGAAGAGAAGAAAATGGGGGAGGGGGGGAGCAGTAAGTACAGCCCCGGATCCCTTCCCTTGCCCATGCTGCTCACACTCCGCGTTGACCATCGCAGACTGTGCTCTGGTGGAAAGGTCACATCCCCTGGCGACGCGTGAAGCTCAGGCTTCTCCCTGCCCCTCCTCTGCGATTGCCTTACTCAGATGGAATGAGTTCCACTTCCACAGATGGAAATGCATTTACAGCTGCTAGCAACAGGTTTTTCTGAGCCAATCTTTCCCTCAAAAATGTGGTAACCACAATTTGAATTCTGAATTTAGGCATGTTTAGCCTAAAGAACAAATGATTGAGGTGGGCCAAAGGGTATGTGACAATTGTCTTTAGACATTTGACCTATTGTCCTGTTGAAGTGGGATTGGGCTTTTGCAGAAATATAGAATCATTAGAGCGGTGATTTCTAAAAGGGGAAGTGGCGGTATGTAGTGTCACTTGGGAATTTCAGGGTACAATCCCTTTCTCTGCTCGGAGGCCGATGTGCCCACAGCAGAGTGCCATCGCTGTCCATGGGGGCGTGCCTGTTTCTTAAGCATGTCAGAACGGAAAAACTGAGAAGTCAATCAGATCAGACTACAGATTCCATGAGGTCCACTGTGCGCATATAATGTCCTCACCTTTTTATTTCTAAGGCCAACAGGGCCTGACATGTGGCAGATGCTAAAAATTCCTTCTTTAGCTATTGTTTTATGGATGAATTATAGAAAAAAAACTTCAAAGAAGCAAATTTCTTTTTTTCTTTTTTTAATTTATTTTTTCAATTATGCTATTACAGTTGTCCCATTTCCCCCCTCTATTCTTTCCCTCCCCGCACCCCCCATTGCCCGCCCTTTAGTTTTTGTCCATGGGTCATACACATCAGTTCCATGGCTTTCACATTTCCCATACTATTCTCAGCCTCCCCGTCTGTTTTCTACCTACCATTTATGCTACCTATTCTCTGTGCTTTCTCCTCCTCTCTTCCCCTCCCATTCCCCTGTTGATATCCCTCCATGACTTATATGCAAATTTCATTTTAATATAAATAGAATGATCTAATAAGAAACTCTGTCCAAAGTGGGCTGCCATGAGAAAGAGTTGAGCTCTCCATCCTTGGAGGAGTTCAAGCATAAACTGGGGCCCTGCTGTATACGCTGGAGACTGGATCAGATCTATAAGGTTGTCAAAGAGGCAGCCAATTTGGACCCAGGCCCAAATAGAAATTCCAACATTTTCTGCTTCACAACCATGAAGAGATTCATTACTTAAAGGGTGTAAAAAGATGCATCCTGTAATATCAGCTTAAACCTTGCTTTCTGCAAGTTGTGTGTTAAATTTGAACCACCACTTATTAAATTTCAAGTTTTTATTTATGTGTAATACTTTGATTTTTTTTTAATTGAGGATAACATTTGTATCTGAAAGTCTCCCGCAACATGTTTTTCTTCTCTGTATGAATGCTGATCCACATTAGTCCAGAGCTGTGGCTGCTAGGTCCTGAAAGCCAATTTGTTTTACCTGCAGAACCACAGTCTATGCCCACCTCTTTGTCACATTCATTTGGAGCCCAAAGAGTCATCCATAAGAGAATTCCAACATTTTTGGAAACATTGGAAATTTTTTAACATATTCTCCTCCTCCTGCCCTTCTCCTCCTTTTCCTTCTCCTTCTCTTCCTCTTTCTCCTTGTAATTCTGAGTGAAGTTTCTCATCCGGGGGAATGTGGTACTCCATAATCACTTCTTCGATACCCCTTCATTCCACATTCATTTACACTGAACACGTGTGGCCCACGAGAGGAAGTAATAAAGCGGTAAGCCCCTCGCCCAGCTGTCGCGTTTGCTGTGATGATCTTTTGGCAAAGAGCGCCACCTCTCGTCAGTAAGCCTGCGTGGCCTCTGTGGACCAGAGGCGGCGGAGGAAGAGCTAATGACCCATCACTGGCATTTTTAACTTGCACAGCAGTGGCCAGTGACTTCTTCTCCGACAACGGAGAGTACCTGAGCCTGTCCAGCATGCTTGTTAGTGGGAGCACACAGAGGTGGGTCACTCTGGGTTCTGAAAATGAAACCCAAGTGTTCTATGTCGACATTTTTTCACTACCTAAGATACTAATTTTAAAAGAGAGTAATGGAAAATCCTTAATCTTCTTCTCAGTCCGTAGCATTCTTAAAATTTTGGGATCTTCTACTGAAGAAGACATGTCTCCGAACTCTTTCAGATTAAGCATTGTTCTCTAGCATTTTAGGGATGTTGGAAGTCTCCGAGGCTCCTTCTGTTACAAGCGAGGAACCTGGTCCCAAGTGGTGCAGCGGTGTCATATGCCCCCCTTGCTGACTCCACACCCAGTGACTACTACCCTCAGGCCCCGTCCTTCGGACATCCTCCCCCAACTTTGGCAGCATAGATGGTACTGGAAAGATTGGGACTGTAAGAAAACTCATTGTGATATGTTAGGCTGTGTCTGAACAGAGCTTTTATCTTTATATTTTTATTATGCTCTGTTTGTTCTGATAAACCACAAATATCTCTATTCAAAACACACATAAAACAGATGTTGATTCTAAATAGTTACATAATTCACTACATGTCTCTAAAATTGCTCATGTAATCTTTTTAAAAGTATTTGATGTGTGTATTCTTCTTCCCTTATAGGGAGTTTTAAGTGATTTGAAATATATACTTGTATGCATTATTTGATCACACATTTTTTCCTAAATAGCATGCTTGATATTTAACACAGACTTTTGGAGAGAATGTATTCTGAGTGCCAATAGAGGAAATTTTACCTTAAAATATATTATCTACTATAAAGGGATGTTTTTATTGCAAGAGAAAGTCGATGAGTTAAGAACGAAAACTTTGGATTCGAGAGCAGTGTCTGCCACTTAGTAGCTCTCTGACTTAACCCAAGTCACCAAACTCTCCTGGTGGAGGGGCATGTGTGTGTGTGTGTGAAAGAGAGAGAGATAAGGGTGGGGGTAGGGGAGAGAGTAGTAAGAAAAGCTAAACTGCCTTTCTGATGGGATTGTTGCTAGTATCAAATCCAACAATATCCTTATAAATTCTTTGAAACTTATAATCAAATTTAACTTAGTATTACAATGGCCAGAGCATTTGCTCACTGCCATGTAGCATTTAAATGGACACAGTGTGTTTAATGGTTAAAAGCTGGGCTCTTTGATCTGCCAACTTGGATGGAATTCCAGGTCCGCCACTTACTAGCTGTGTGCCCTGCCTTCTGGCACCACTTACTACCTGTGTGCTCTCTGGAGAGCTATTGGACCTGTCTAAGCTCACCATCCTGAGGGAGTACCAATTTAGTACACATCTCATGGGGTTGTGGTAAGATTAAGTGCAGTAATAAATGCAAGGCACCCACGGGGATGTCCAGCCCACAGCAAACACACACACAGACACATTAGTTTGTCTTAGTATTATGAGATTCCTGCCATTCATATGGTTCCGTGGGGTACATAACCTGGGAGACTGGGCTGCTTAGCCCTTAAAATATTTTACTTGGTTTACATAGTATAAAACTCTAGCTGAGGCGTCCCTTCAAAGGACAGAGAACAAATTCAGGTTCATAAAACAAAATCATTGACAGTAAGGATTCATGAGTTTGAGGGAAAACCCAAGAATATCTGTTTTTTATTCTGCTCTCCTCACTCTCACCTTCAGAACTAGAACCATGTCTCATACAAAAGAATTCTACTCCAAGAAGAGAACTGACTACTTAACTAGTGTTCCCAATCATCTCAAGCCCTTTATAAAATTTATGGACTTATAAATAAGTCATGTACATGAGGTTTGTCTGGGAAAAGTCCATCTATTGTTAATATAATGAGAATGGTTTGCATGACATCAGTGTAACCCTGGCAGCCAAGGAGGGTGGACTGGAATGCGCATGCACAACAATGACGACTTCACTGTACTAGTCAGCGAGGGTGGTAGATGCAGCTCAGTGAGCATGTGTGCTGTGTGTCTGTGCGTTTGAAATGACTGAGTGAGTAGAGCAACAAATCTGCATCAAATTTTGCATTGAGTTTGACCATTCCTCTGCAGAAAATATTCGGATGATTCAGAAGGCTGCAGCTATGGGCAACTGGTGACTGACAGCTTTATCATGACATTGCACACAGTCATGTATCACATCTCGTGCAGAGTTTTTTTGGCAAAACATTAAATCACCCGGGTGACTCAGCCTCCCTACAGCCCAGATTTGGTGCCCTGTAACTTCTGGCTTTTCCCAAAACTAAAATCACCTTTGAAAGGGAAAAAGTATAAGACCATCAGTGAGATTCAGGAAAATATGGTGGAGCAGTTCATGGCAACTGGGAGACCAGTGTGAGGCCCCAAGGTTCCTACTTTGAAGGGGACTGAGGCATCATTGTCCTCTGTACAATGTTTCTTGTGTCTTGTATCTTCTTCAGCCAATGCCTCTATTTTTCATATTACATGACTGGATACCTTTTGGACAGACCTCATATATATTTTCCTTTATTTACAAATAATTTGTTCTATGATTCCTCCATTTTATTCTACCTTCTCTTTTAGATCGCAGCCTTCACAAAAGATAACTTTTTGGTTTTTTCTCACTCTGCCCAATATTCAAATTCCACAAACGGTCCAGCCTTGGATTCATGCGGTGCCTCTATTACCTACTTGTTGGGTATCCTTGGGAAAGATGCTTTCATTCTCTGAACTTCAGTTTCTTTGCTCGTAAAATGAAGGCAAACTTGCAGAGTTCTCATGAATCTTGGAAGTTACACCTGGAAAGCTCTGGACACATAATAGGTATTTGTTAAAGCCAGTATTTCCCTCCTTTAGTATTTCCCTCTTGTGATTATTGCCACCACGATGGCCGTCGTCCCTATGCCCATCCTTAGGTATTGGCCCAGATTCCAGGAACTAAACAAAACACCTGCAAAAAGAAACAAAAATCCTGGGAAGCGTGGTGAGAACAGAAAGCTTTGCTAAACTCAAATCAGCAAACCTGTCCCCAAGCCAGAAGCAAACGCCCACCGGGCCCTATCAAGGGGATGAACGAGAACACTGGTGAGATGGTGCCACGTAGTGGTAGTCTCCCAGCACTACAGGCAGCGATTTTGGAAGTGGAGGGAAAATAATCGCCAAAGGAGCCTTCCATTCTGGTCTTCAGTGAGAAGGTGGGAATGCACTGCTTGTCCCCACACCTTTCTCTCTCCCCATCCCCAGCAGGGCTGTGGACCACACACTCGTATCTGTTCAGCAGCCCTTTACTAGTTTGTGACTTCTGTATGAGTAGTTACAGTCTCTCTGTCCTCATAACTTAGCTCGTTAGCAAAGAGTCAGGAATTAACTAAAATATTAATCAATCACAAAGTAACAAAAGATCCTTCTTGACATTTACAAGTTAAACTTTGGCCTTAATCTCCGTTCAGAATCCTCTCCCCACCTGAGAATGCTCACCTCTATTGTGAAAGTGAAGGAAGAACGTTTAACGACAGCGCCCCCTGCCTGTCGTTACTTACTGACAGTCACCTTTATCACAGTGATGTTAAGTGAGGAGCCCTACAGAGCTCTGTGGACATTCAGACCTGAACCCCTAGACAGAGAAAATCAGCAGATTTGATTGCTCTCATGTTTTTCATTCACTCATTTACGGTAGAATCTATTAAAAAAAAAAACAAATGTTGCCAACAGGGGAATATCCAATATCCAAGTATAAAGCACCATCTCCTTCACCTGTGAGGAAATATTTTTTAAAGGTTAGAATTTTAGAATTAGAAGGGACTTTAAAAATCAGATGGCCCAGCTTCTTCTTGTATTGATGACACTACATTTACCTAACTCATATTTTTGTGACATTTGTGTTTTAACCTTGATGGCCGTGTTAGGTTTTGTTGTAGAATGGCCTGGCTCTATGGACAAGTTCGGCTGTAAAACACCTTCCACAATGTGTCATTTATTGGGAGAGAGTGGGCCCGGGAGAAAATTAGAAACAGCTGAAGGCACATCCGGGCCCATTGCTGATCTTGTCTGGGTCAAGAGAGGCAGTTTAAAGGCTCACATGAAGGAAAAAAAGAGAAAGTTGGGACAGAACAGAGGCTGCTGCTGTGGCTCTGGTGGTCGCAGAGCCCTGGCCTCAGAGACAGGGTGGCCGACCTGGCGGTCTAACACACATGCTCCCCGATGCCCTGAGGCGCCGGCCTCACCCGGCAGGGAGAAGAGAGGGACATGTGCACCCCAATCCTGAGCATCTTCGCTTCACAGAAATGCCATGGCCCTGGGGCCAACAGTGTCTCTTCAGTAGAAGATGGGAAACATCTTCCAAATAGACTGCTTTTGTTCAGTAAATTAAATTGTTTATGCCACTCTTCAAATATCCTGATGGCTCACACCTCTTTGCTTTGAGCAAGGTGGTTCTGTCCCTGAAATAGGTCTCCTTTCCGCATCTCCCCCCCACCCCCCACCCTTTCACCATTTTCTCATCGCCATGTTCAGGGGAACGTCACGCGAGGTTCTTGGTTCCGCGGAGAGAAGATGGAGCAGACACAGTGTCTACTCCCAAGAATTGTTCTGTCGAGTATCACCATCACGACAAAACTGCCGGAGAAATATTCCAGGAGCTCAGAAACGTACTTCCAAAAAGTTAGAGAATGGTTCTGCAGCTTCATGGTTGGCCATTTTTTTCTTTTCACCTTCTGAGGCCAAGTCCACTGTGAAAATACAGGAGCAGCCATCAGGAAGGAAACTTGACCTAATTCAAGTGCTGCTTCACTTAGGGTGAACCAAAGACACATGGAGAAGCTCAAGCATCCCTAAAGAATAATTTATGTACTATTTTATAATGTGTACATTCTATGTAAAGTGAGATGTAGTTTATATAGAAGAAAGTTTCTGCTTATTTATTCCCTTCCAAGCCCTAAAAAATATGATTCCTTGGCAACAGAGCCACGTGAGATTTACATGCAGTGCCGGAGTCTGACTTGGCCTCCCTAAACTGGTGTTCTCAGGCTGACTTTCCATTGCTGGGGGAGGTTCCCCACAGAGCAGACAGACAATTCTCAAACACCAGCACGGTGTCCGAGAATTCTATTCAATGCTGACACTATCTAGCCAGAGATAGCACTTTCCACAGGTTAAGGACTCAGTTCTACCAGACTCACCCGCACCCCACCCATGGCCCACTTCAGATGCCAGGTGCAAGCCTGGGTGTTACTCCTACTTCTGACCAACTAGCTGTAATCAGAGGTTCCCACAAATGCCTCCTTTCTGGGTTGGATTAATTTGCTAGAGTGGCTGGTAGAACTCAGGGAAACATTTTACTTACCAGACCAGTGGTTTATTATAAAAGGATATAACTCAGGAACAGCCAGATGGAAGACAAGCACAGGCAAGGTGTGGGGGAGAGCGTGTGGCGCTTCCATGCCCTCTCAGAGCTGCCACCTTCCCCACATCCCCGAGTTCGCCGCTCAGGGCTCAGAGATTAGATCATCGGCCAGTGGCCAGTGATTGACGTCTCGGCCTTCTCCTCTCCCTAGAGCTCAGGAAGGGAGAGGACTGAAGGTCCCACACTGTAATCGCATCATGGGCTCCACCTACACCAGCCCCCATGCTCTGGTTCTTTCCATATAACAAAAGACACCTTATCATTCTCCACGATTAAGAAATTCCAATTTAGAAGCTGGGAACCAGAAACTGTGGACCAACACCCAATGTATAGGAGAAATACAGTTTGGTCATCTGAATGATCAGATATATATTCCTTATAAATCATGATACCACTTTCACTCTGCGTGAGGGCTCCCCACACAGAGACTTTAATGACTGCCGTGATTCCCACATTGCCACTCTGGAAAGTCCTGAGCGGCAGTGTGACAGGGGCCTGTCGTGTGGCGCCTTGGTGCCTGACCCAACAATCAGTATGGGAAGGAACAGGTCTTTATTTACAATATTCCACCCTTGGGGGGGCTCTGAGCGCTTATGCTTGGAGTCCTCCTTTCCCACGAGGCCCAGAACTTCCATTGTTCCCCAAAAGGCTATAAGCCAAAAGCAAACCCAATAGTTCCCCATATTCTTATCTTAAGCAACTGCACAAACTGTTCTTCATTCCCTCTGGAAGGTACCAAAGTGACCATCCTCATGCAGCAGCTCTCATTCAGGGTCTGGGGCACATAGTCATCAGCCTCCGTGTAATAGAGCAGGAATACCTGTGCCATGGAGCACTGGATCATAGTCAAGTCCAGGAAAGACACAAGTCTCAAGAGTCCAGATAAAGTCCGGGTTTGCATGGCAGCAGGGCAGCGCCTTGTAAGGGAGGGTCTTCAGAGTCAGCTAGAGCAGGCACGATCAGGGCAGCAACATGCCTCCCTCCTTACTGCACCAGGCCGCATGGCCAGATCCTGACTACCAGCTGCAGAGCAGCTTGCTTAGTTCTCCCCCTCACATGGCTCTTCTACTCCCATCTAAGCCCCACGGTGGAATCCCTACAAACTGCAAAGCTTCATTACCGGCAACAAAGCTCCTTCTACACCCTTCCAAACTACATGGCTAAATACCTCATGGCTGCCTAGCCTTAGTTTTTAAATCCTGACCCCATGCCTCCTGTGTGACCTCACCTCCAACTCCTCCCGCAATGAGCTACATTTTCCAGTCCCCCTGTATTGTTTACATTTATTCAGCTGCCATCCCCTGTTGGGAACCACCCTACCTGGTTTCAGAAGCTGTACTACCTCATGGCTAAGGTTGAGTAAAAAGATCTTGGGACCATGAACCACTAAGGAGACAAAGCTTATCTCCCTGGCAGGGGTGCCACCTCTGCCCCCTTTGACTTAACCCTGCTTGACCCCAGGCAGATGACTGGTTAGCCAATGACAGGTAAGATTCCTCAAGGGAGGGATGACCTAAGACTTGCACGGTCATGAAGGGGCCCAAAGAAGGAGTGGGGGGGACTATAGAAAAAGGGGGTGATGGACCCTCACCCCTCAGCTTTGACATAGCCTGAGTCCTCATTCTGTTTGCAAGAAGTCTCCTAATCTCTTGGCTGCCTTACTTCCCCTGCCAGATTTAAACCTGAAACAATGCTGGAGGTGGGTGTGGCCCTGTGCAGGAAAGCGCGGTTCCCTGGGGATATCAGGCCTAAGAAAGAATGCATAAAATCCTGTGAACTGCTTTGCTAAGAATGTCCTCAATTTAAATGATAAGGATCCAAGCATAGAATGACTTTGTTTCCCCAAAGTTTTATGGCCCTTTAGCTATCTGACCCTGACTCAGAATAAGCCCTCAGAGTTGTTTGTATGTTATCTATTATTTGATCCTTACTGCCAGACAATGAGTGATGAGCTTTACCTGTATTCCTATGCAAATTAAACCCAATAAAAGCCCATTGAAGAACAGGCTCCTGGCCCTTCTCCTTGGAGAACTCAGTCACCTTTCCTCCCCAAGCAGTTCATGTTTTGGTAGATTTATTCTCATCCATGGCAGATGGGGGTCTCTGCAGGCAGAGCCCCCCCACAATTCCCAGTCAGGGCAAGAGTGACTCAGTGATCCTGGGAGAATCGTCTCCCTGGCTACATCACGAGTCAGGATATATCCTAAAAGTCACACCTTTTCCCCCAGGGCAGTAGCACAAGCTATCATCATAGCTATTAAACTAGCTACCAGCTGCCATAGGTATGCAAAGTATCTTAAGCCATATCATCTGCTTCCCTCATTCCCCCAAGCATGGACTGTGGAGGTTTATTCTCTGACCCCCACTCTATGTCCTATTATGGTAGTATGGCTACTGGCAAACACATAAGCCATGGAGTTACAAAGTTTACATTCTGACGCAGCAACTAAATAGGTGTACAGCCTTGGGCAAGTTATTGACCCTTTCTGAGCCCTTTTCCTCACCTGCAAAAAGCAGATAATGATATTCAGAAAGTTGCACAAATTAGAATAACATGATAGAGGTCCTAGTAAAGTGCCTGGTACCAGTGAGGTGTTCTTTAAAGAAAGGCATTATCACTGCCATCTAATTCCCTAATACCTTCTCACAAGCCAGCCTTTCTGCGAGATCGCCAGCTGTCCTGTGCTTTTTGGGCAGCCAAGCTCTGCGGTTTTATTATCTGGCCTTATGTCAACTTTTTCCTGGTGTTCACGCCTGTTGCTACACTTGAAATATCCATCACTTGCTGCCTTTGTCATTTGCCATTTCCCCTCTTTTGTTTGTTTTACCTCTTCCTTCAAACTTCCTCTACAACTCCTGGCTTGAATGCTGATGCGTTTTGCCTTTCATGACTTTTATAAGACACTGAAATGGCTCTATTTCTTCTCCACACCAAACCACGAGACCATTAGTTGCCAAGAGACATCCTGGACCAAGTCCAATCAGTGTTTTAGTTTGGTGGCTTTAATTCTGAATGCCCAAGGTCAGCACTTTTTTTTTTCCTTTGGACACACTTTTAATTTTCTTCCTCCCTTTGATTCTCTAGTCCTCTGAGTGCACACCATTCCAGATGTGTGAGATTACTGGAACTGTGGGCTCGGGGTAACTGTGGCGTTGCTGTAAATCCTATGGGTTTGGTCTGTACTGGTTAGGAAAGCACTGGCTAAACAATCGCACTGCCTTTGGTTAGAGGTAAAGAAAAATAGTCCAAGTGACTAAAAGCTGCATGCTACGCCTATAGTTCTCTTTTTCATATAGCATTCTATGTGCACATTACTTAACTTGGCTGCTATTTAACAAGAGTAACTATTTTTCTTTTTTTTTAAAGGGAAATGCTACCACTGAGTTTGTGCCATAGTTTCATTTCTTTTTCTGTGTTGGGAGAAGGACTATGCCACCACATCCAAGGGACCCGATGGTCGACCAGGTGGCAGCTCCCAGCGGCACGTGTCAAGGTCCTCTGTGAAGTCCACCTGCAATCCCTGTCCTGTGCCTGGTGCACTCGGAAGAGGGTCAAGCCATATCTGTGGTCACTCTAGAGAGAGAAAATCTCAAGTCTATCCCATATGATAAGGATGGAGTGATAAGTAGCTAGAAATCCTTATACAATTAGGAAAAGCTTTGAAGATGGTCATCTGTGGAGAAGATTTGAGGGCTTAGCCAAAACTTGTAGAAGGGATTACAATGGATCCTTGAACAATGCAGGGGTCAGGGCACCAACAACACTCCGCCTTCCTGCTGGCTCAGGTGAAAACTCGAGTTTGAATTTTGACTCCCCCAAAACTTAACTATTAATAGCCTACTGTTGACTGGAAACCTTATCAATAACATAGACAGTCAATAAACACATATTTTGTATGCTATGTGTATTACATACATTTTTACAATAAAGATAGAAAAAAGAAAGTGTTATTAAGACAATCATAAGAAAGAAAAAAATACTTTTACTGTAGTTACTGAAAAAATCAGTGTACAAGTGGACATGTGCCATTCAAACCCGTGTTGTTCAAGGGTCAGCTGTATTTACTTGGACGATGATTTAAAACAGAACACAACATTGTCTTTATACAGGAAGACCCTTCCACTCTGTAATCTGGCTGTGCCCAGAGGTGACGTTAACCACCTATTAGCAATCGGCTTGGAGCCAAACTGCTGTCCCGCCTCCACCACAGGTTAACTGGAAAGGCTTGTCTTTCTGAGCAATGCCTCTGGCATCACCCTGAGCCAGCACCAGCTTTGTTCGCTCTGCTGCTGCTCATTTCAGCAGAAAGGACTCCCGTCGCTCTTTAGTTAATGTGTGGCTTTATGGGGAGAGTGGTGCACACTCTGACTTTTCTGCTGCCCTGCAACACTGCATCACAGGCAAGAAAGTAGCAAAACAGAACAAAGCCTAATCACTTTCCCTCGGACAAACATTCCTTTTGTGATGTTCTTTTGTTCCCAGACTTACCATCCTACATTTGTGTTCTCTGAGCTGAATCCCTGCACTTTAACCCAGTTACATAAACAATCAAAGCCCTCCTCACGTTCTCCTCATCTTTCCAGAATCTCCATCAGAGCCAAGCCCAGGAACCTTTTCTATTTTTTAGAAAGGTTACCGTGTGAAAACTGTTTGTTTCCTTTACTACCTAGCTCATTTCAATACAAATGTAACATCATTTCTCTGATTATAATTCATCTACACTGTAAGGAATTTAATTGTAAGCCTTTCCTTTTTGGACAAATAAACTGTGGCTTATTACACTCAGCACTAATGATCTTTTGCATCAGATAATTCTTTGTCTTGGGAGGTTGTCTTGGGATTTGTAGGACTTCCAGTAGCAGCCCTGGCTGCTGCCCACTAGGTGCGCACACACTTTGTGACAATAAAAATGTCCCCAAGCATTGCTAAATTTTCCCTTCGGGCTTGAGGTGGACGGGCTGGTCCACCCTGAGCTTGAGGACCAATGATGCAGACCAACTACTAACCTTTTCTTCTATGAAGAGACAGCAGGAAGAAGCACTATTTCTTCCTGAGATGTGTTAAGGGGGGAAAGAAACCTTGGATTTTAGTCAGACTTGGGCTTTACTGTCAGTTGGTTCCTTAAGTATATTCATAAATGGTTTCTGGGAAAATTGTCTCAGATCGATCCCTCCTTTTCTATTCTCTTGCCCAATTCTTTGCATATAACTTTACACAATCTATTTCATACAATCACTTTAATTTCACAATGATAAGAAGTGAGTACTAATGGTCAGTGGGCTGGAAAGCAACAGGGTGTCACAGGAAGAAAGATTGGTATGCACACCGACCAGAGCTTCAATTCTCTAAAAACTTAGACCAGTTCCTCAGCTTCTGGGCAACGCAGTTTTCTCATCCAAAATGAGGGGTTATTAATATTTTAGAGGGATGTTGGGAGAGTTAAAATGAGGTGAGATGATAACAATATGTCTCACCAACAGAGGCTCGCTCGGCGATAGTTTTGTTTGTTTATGACGCCGAGACCAAAGCTTCGTGAATCTGCCACAGCTGCACATTGAAGCAGCTTCCTCAACAGTGGGAGGGCTTCCTCCTTTTCTGCTCAGAGACCCCTTTAAGAATCTAATAAACAGGAAAATCCTCACAACTAACACAATTTGTAGACAATTTTAGAATAGTCACAGACACCCCTAAAATATATCTTGAGCCCAAATGAACGATCCCTCCAACGAGAGCTTTCTCATTTCATTTTTTCTTTCAGTGGACTCAAGCAAGTGGTGCCAAATTGTCTTCCCTGTGCATTGCCTTGCACTGGCACCCCCTTCTGTGGGAAGAAATTGATTTCTATTTCCCCTGATGATAGTGGTCGGCCAACAGGTCCTGGAAATTAGTCACTGGTTTGGAGGAGGACAAAGGGCCTTGCCAGTTTCAGTTTTTCAGGAAAGAAAAAGGTGAGGAAGGGTAACTAGTAAAAAGGGGCCAAGTGGTCCAATATGATTAGTTACTGTGTTCATTTCCTATGGCTTCTGTAACACATGACCGTAACCTTAGTGGCTTCACACAGCACAAGTTTAGTATCTTCCATTTCTGGAGGTCAGACATCCAACATGGGTCGCACCGGGCCAAACTTGAGGTGCTGGCCAGGCTGCATTGCTTTCTGGAGGACTGAGGGGGGCATCTAACTTTCCTGCCTTGCCTACTTCAAGGAGACTGCCTGCATTCCTCGGCTCGAGACCCCCTTCCACTTCTAAAGCCAGCGAGGGCCTGTTGAGTCTTTCTCACGTGACATCACTCACACCAACAATTCTGTCTCCCTCCACTACCTTCCAAGCTCTTTGTGATTACATTTGGCTTATCTGGTAATCCAAGATAATCCTCTTTTAAACTCAGTTTATTAAGAAATTTAATTCCATCTGCTACCCCTTCCCTTTGCCTTGTAATGTGACATATTCACAGGCTCTGCAGATTGGCACGTGGGGCATCCCTGGGAGACCATTATTCTGTGTACTACAGCTAACTTCTTCTCGGTATTTTTGATGACAAGGTAGGAAAAAGCCCTGTTACAAGCCTTGATGAACATTTACAGTTAAGAAAAGCAAGAAGTTGGCAGTAATTTTTGAATTCTCATTATACCCATGTACTTTTGGATAATAACATCCTCTCAAAAAATCCCTATCATCTTTAAAATAGGACCTCTCAAAAGCTACATATACCCAATTCATATTTTTCTCGGCAACTTAATGTCTTTGAACTCCTGATAATTTAGACACCTGGAGAAATTCCTTATAGTTCATTATTCGAAGTTAAGAGAACTCACATGTATGTTGTAAAGAAAGTTGCAAATAACAAGTCTAGATACCCCTGAAGACTAAATAAAGCTTCCATGATTGAGAAAGAGCTTAAAGGAAATCAAGGCACTGCTGGCAAAACAGGGGGACAAAGCCACTCGGAACCCATGACAGGTTGCACCGCATGTTCACCATCTGGCTTGTAGTCCCATTGCTCCACGGCACCCATCTCTAGAATGTTCCTGATTGTATTCCCCTGCAAGTCAAATACCCTCATCTTTCGTATCCGACTGAATCTTTCATTTGTTTGTTTTCTTCCAGTGTACCTGACTACTTGTCTCTGATTCTTCCTTTCTTTAGCACCACCTACCTCCATAAAAATAGCTTCCAGTCCATCATCCTAACAGTTTTTAATACATGCACCACTGTCCTTGGCATTCATTTGGTGTTTAGTCATATTAAATCCTGTTGCTGTACCACTCTCCAAAACAATTATTTTATGCCTTCTCCTCTCTGCTTAATCATTCAGTGCCTCCTCCCTCACTCACAAATACGCTGGTCTCCTCCCCTCCTAGGAGCATGGTCAGTTTGTATGCCACAGCCCGCTTTTGAAGTTACATGTGGTGGGATTACTTATATTGGCCAATGACAGGGATAGGTTTCAGAAGGTGGGGGACACTTTTCTTTGTTTCAGTCTCAGCAATAGAGGAGCACAGTCGCCTAGCTCCCTGGATGAGGTTAGAGGAGCCTCCTCAGCTGACCAGCAATAGACATTTAACCTTCGATGCGCTAAACCGCTGAGATACAGAGCTTGCTTGTTACTACAAAACAACCTAGTCTAAACTTGGCTTTCTCTTCAGTGAGAAAATAGAAGCAATCAGAAGAGAAATCTACAATCTCCAACAACCACATCTGCCATTAATTAGTCACCATGTACTCTTCCTTCCTTTCTTCTGTATTGTGGCTGAATTCTCCATGTTCCTAAGGCCAGTCTTTCATCTTTATACCAGACTGTATCCTCTTTTATCCACTAAAAGCCATCATCCCAGCATTTTTCTCTCCTGTCTCTTAATCATCAATTCTTCCCTCTTGACTAGATCACTCTATCAGTTAATAAATACACTATGCTGTCTTCCGTCTTAAGAAAAACTCTGTCCTCTAGTAGCTTCACCCATTTCAAATGAGTCGCAGTACTTATTCTCATTCTCTCTGGAACCGTTTGGGGTTCTGCTTGCCCCACTAAAACTGAATCTTCTCTTGTCAAGGTCACCAATGACATTGAATTTGCTAAGTTAGGTAGTCAAATCTCAATCTTTCTTTGATATGACTTAGGTGACCATATTCCTTCCTTCTTGAAATATTTTCTTCATTTGACTTCCAGGACACAACTGTCGCTTAGTCCTATTTCTACCTCACTGACTGCTTATTCTTGGTCTCTCACACCCTGAATGTTGGGTTGCCCCAGGGCTTACTTAGGCCTTAGATATCTTTTCTTCTTCATCCATATGTTCTCACCTGATGGTCTCATTCAGGTTCATGGTTTTACAAACCATCTTTCATTTTTTCCCCACTTATTTTTGCATTCATTGGTTGATTCTTCTCCACGCTCTGACTGGGAATTGAACCTGCAACCTTAGAATGAGGATGACATTCTAACCAATTGATCTACGCAGCCAGGGCCCCATCTTACATGTTAATGACAAAAAATTTTTACCTTTCTCCTGACCTCCAGATTATATCTTTATTAGGATCTGTAATAGGCATCTAACGTGGCATAAACTAAACTTCTGGTTCCTACCTTTCCCCACAACTTACTCTTCTTGTCCTTTTCTCTAGTTCAGTAAGTAGCAACTCCATCTGTCCAGGCTGTCAGGCCAAAATTTGTGGAGTCATCCTTGATTTCTCCTTCTCTCACTCCCTATGCCCAATTGGTTACAAACCCTATTAGTCCTACCTTCAAGTCTATCCAAAATTCAACATCTCAGCACCCTCACTGCTATCATCCTGGACCAAACCAAAACCATCTCTCCAAAGTACTGTTTCAGTAGTCTCTGATTGGCCTCCCTACTTCCTCCCTGCCCCATATGGTCTATTCTTAACATTACTCTCTTCTCCTGAGTACTTCCTTATGCTTGTCCACCAAATACCTTTAAAAATTGTTACCACAGATTGTTGATGGAATTAATACAGATGGTCAAGACAGATCCTGACCAGCATTGGGGGGTAGATTCTTCAGCACTTGGCGTGTTAAGGGAAGCTGTCATGACATCCTGGGATTGTCTTCACTCTCCAGCCCATTTGTGTTTACCTCCAAAGCCCTTGGCTATGACTAACTCCAAAGTCCTAACGGTACTTTCGTCATTCCTAATTAATTTCTCCCCTTCGAAGTACTTTCCTTGTGCCTCTGTTCGAATGTTTATAGTTTGTTCATCTTTAGCTTGTTACCTTTTCCCCAACCAGACTCTGAGTTACTAAAAGGCAAACATTAGGCGAAATCTGGCTTAGTCTTCCTCCTCCTCCAACAAATCCTGCCCCGGTCCCCCAACTGAACTGTGGCGATCCTTGTAAAAGTTTGATGGAGTTCCTCAAATGGAGTTTAGCAAGTAGTGAGTGCAGGTATGTGCCAAGGACTGTGTCTGCTCCTGGGGGCAGCCACTCAAGACAGGGAGGTGGAAGACAGGACAGGAAACGAGGTGAGGAAATGGGGGAGGAGGAGGAATATTAGCAGAGAGGGGAGAGGAAGAAGGAGCAGAGGCTGGGGAGGAGGAGGAGGGAGAGAGAAGGAAGGAGGAGGGAGGGGAAGCGGGGAGAAAGGGGGCGGGGCTTCGGACGGCGACCTGGCGGCTCCTGCAGCCGAGTCGGGACCCGGGGGCCACATGGCTCTGGCCGCCTCCGTGGCCGGCTCGGGCCGCGGGGCCCGGAACCTGCTGCAGTTCCTGCGGCTGGTGGGGCAGCTCAAGGTGAGCGGGCGCCGGCGGGCCTTCCGGGGCCATGGCAGGCCGCATGGGGTGAGGCCGGGGCGGCCAAGGACCAGGAGGCAGCCCGCCGCGCGGGGGCCTCCGGTCTCTCCGCCCTCCCTGTCCCGTGGGCCGGGGCAGGGCGACCCTCTCGGGTGCCGCTGTGCCTGCGGACCGTGGACACGCCGGCCGGCTAGGCCGACCCCCGGCCGGGTGGAGTGCGAACCGCGGAGTCTCCCGGTCGGGCCGGCCCGGCCCTGGCGGCTACCCCGGAGGTTTCCGGGCGCGGCCGGCGCGGTGACGTGCGGGGCCCTCCGCCCCGGCCCGCGTCTGCGGACTGGGCGGTGGAGTCGGCTTCCGAGCACCGGCGTCAGTCCCGCAGTTTTAAGCGGGATGTTAAAAAATCTGTACCACAATTATAGAATTAACGAGCCTGTTTTTTTATAGAGGATTTTAGATAGTACGCACGAGTGACGTCACGTTCATGCACAGCCCCTCCCCCCGCCGCCTTCCCGTTAGTGATTTTGCTGAATTTCTCCAAAGTTTAACCTCGGAGATTATCTTTTTCCTGTTACTGTTACTATAGTTTATAAAATTCTTGAGAAATGTAGACTTCTGGGGAGGAGATGCATTCTCACGGGATCGCATCATGATGTGAATAAAAGGAAGAATCATTAGAAATGCCATTATCCCTTCTGCTTAAGAAGTTGGAAAGACTGTCTATCACTTGTTCAAGTTCAGAGCTTTCACCAGTGTTTTCTACTGGTGTCTGTCTGACGGGGTTGTTGGAAGGCAGAACTTCCCAAGTCCTGTAGTTATGAAAAATAAGCTTCTTTACACTTTTGTTTTATGGTTAAAGGACTTTATGCGTTCCAAAATTTATACATCAGTAGCACGGAGTAACTGGACTATAGACTTCTGTATTGTACACGTGTGAGTAACCCCGCACCCCTCTGTCATTCTCCGACCTCACTGGTTTATTTGATTCCAGGTGTCGGTCATTTAGGTTAGTTAAGTATTTTTTTTCTGAAACCATTAACTCTGTTTCTGTGTCTTATTCCCTGGACTTCTCTTGAAGAGCATAGCAGATAGGTAAAATATCTATTTTTATAAACATCTTTTTCTTCTTCATTTTCATCAGAGAGTCCCACGGACTGGCTGGGTGTACAGAAATGTCGAGAGGCCCGAGAGTGTATCAGATCACATGTACAGGATGGCGATTATGGCTCTGGTGACCAAAGATGATCACCTTAACAAAGACCGGTAAGCTGTGAACTGGAGTTGCTTGTCAGGTAGGGTCTGCGCTCCATCATTATGCACTGCTTTTCATGACTGAGGTGTGTGTCAGATTCTTGTGACAGGTTAGTTTATAAATCAAGAAAAACTTTTTGAGGTAAACCTTACAGGTTCAAAATGTGGGAACAGGAATTACGTGTAGATTGCTGCAGTTGTTATTTGCACTCAGGGCTTTCTCTTGGCAAGTGAAAGAGCCTGTCTTGGTCTCAAGAAAACATATGTGCAGCATTAGGGTTTCCAGGGCCTTTGAAGCGAGTGTGTTATGTCTCACATTTTATCATTTTATTAGTATACTGTGTACTTTTTTTTAAAAATTTTTTTAAGGTTTTATTTATTTATTATTAGAGAGAAGAGAAGGGAGGGAAACAGAGAGGGAGAGAAATAGCAATGTATGGTTGCCTCTCACATGGCCTTCACTAGGGACCTGGCCTGCAACCCGGGCATGTGCCCTGACTGGGAATGGAACCGGGACCCTTTGGTTCCCAGCCCGCGCTCAATCCACTGAGCTATACCAGCCAGGGCAGTACACTGTGTACTTTTTATCTAGTCGCCTTTAGTGGGATGACTTTTTGGAGTGTTATGTGCAAGATATAACTGAGAAAGAGATATTCTCTCTTACTTCAGTCAAGCAACAGTGTAGAATACTTTTCGGAGTGTAGGATAAAGTTCCTAATAAAATAAGACATTAAATGAATACCAAATGAATTATACAGGCCCAACGCGGTTTCAAAAATAAGTATATTAGAAAATGAGCACTATACTCCAACAGGAGAGAGCACCTGTTCTTGGGACTCTGAGGTGAGCCCTGAAGGGTTGACTAGATAGAGAAGTAGCAGGCACAGCCTGCTGAGGGAACGGCATAGAAACCAAAGCCCTGATGGCCGGAAAGTGAGGCTATACGCTGAAAATGGTAAGTAAATGAATATAATTGCAGCAAAGTTTCATTAGGGATTCTGAGGAGGCTTGTTACTCTGTAGATGGTGTGGAACTTAGATTTTTGGCAAACAGTATGAGATGAACTTAGTGTTGAATGGAGAAAAACCTAAGAGTAGTGTGAGATTTTAACTGGATCAGGGAAGGCCAGCAGGTGGGGAGGGGACACCTACAAGGAGTTGGTTAGGCCTTGTCCTGCTTGGGTATAGTGGAAACCTGAAACAGGCTGGCCCTCTGGGACATTTATCTCGTGACCTGCCTTCATTTTTTTGACGGTAATTATTCCTAATCACTACTCATTATCATTAATAATCATAGCCATTTGTTGCATGAACAACATGTGCTAGGAACATAAATTACCAAATTTAATTTTCATACTAACCTTATGAAGTATTGTCTGTTTTTTCAGAAGATAAAATGAAGACTGGCAACACTTAGCATATAAAGAAATTAAGTAATTTGGCAAAGGTCACACAGCTAATAAATGTTGGTTGCTAGATTTGAACCCAGGTCTGTCCAACCCTATTCATTTTTCTATAAAAGGCCTCATTTTGACATCTAACTAGTATATTAGGGAAATGATTGTTTCTGAATTTTGTGTTAGTAAGTAAATGCTCTAACCCCCAGATCACCTCCTGGCTTTGTAATCTGAAGTTATCTTTTATTTTTTATTTGTATTAATTATTTTATTGACTATTAATTATATATTCACAAGTATTATTTATTCAAGCTTTATTAATCTTGACTTGTCTTTTCTTTTTAGCCCGCTCTGTTGTAAGCCCTTCTCTTATTATCTTTATTATAGATATGTTTTCCATTATCATTGAGTCCCCTTATACCCTATCTTTAAAAGTGATATTTGAGAAATCAGCCATTTCTAAAAAGATATAGGCTAATAATTTCCCTTGCATTCTCATATTTTGTGTTGAATATTAATGAGCAGTTTTGATTTTGAACTGTTGAAGTTTGGCAAAATATAGTTACTTTAGAAAATGCTTCATTAAAATACTCTGAGGGTAGAGGAAAAAATAATATATTATGCAATTTCAAAAAAGTGTAGAGAAGGAGTTTATAATGAATATAATTCCATGTAACTATTCGCCATTTCTTGCCTGGCCAGATGTGTGCGCCTAGCCCTGGTTCACGATATGGCGGAATGCATCGTTGGGGACATAGCGCCAGCAGATAATGTCCCCAAAGAAGAGAAGCACAGGCGAGAAGAGGTCAGTGTTGACTATTCACTCCACAAGACACCGCCAGAAAAACCCATTGCTGAAGCAAAGCTAAGTTTATTAGACCTGCTGGAGTAAGGGAGTGCCCCACCTTGACGGAGTCTTAGTGCTTCACTAAGAGGAGGGGCACGTCAGAGGTGAACATTTATCCAGTTTGAGGGCCTGGGCTGGAGGGTGTTTAAGTGGATCTTACCTGATGGGCAGCTGGTTGAGACTGCACAGGGTTTAGGGCGTAAGAGCCTTGGGTTGGTGGGACTGGTGAGGCAAAATCTTGAAGCGTAAGCTGCTTGTGTTTACTGTATTTTGGGGTTTACAGTCTTAGCTTCCAGAAGCAAGGATTTCCCTGGAGGAAGACTGGAATGGTTTTGCTGGTTCTTAACCTTGTGTAACACAAGAATAGGAAAGTGTGCCTGCTCCCAGCCTTGATTTAACACAGGGACAGCAAACTGTGTTGGCTTTAGTTCTCATTAGAAGGTGAACATTGATAACATGGCTTTCATTAGAACAATGGAAATAGCTAGAACTTGAAGGAGTTCTCCACATGAGTTAAGCTCTTCGGAGAGAAGTTCTATAACTTACAAGTATAATTATTTTTATAATTATTACTTGTTGGATTTTATTTTTTTCAGAAAATATTTTTATTGCAACTATTTTTCAAGATCTATGGTGGTTGGTATAATTTATAGTTTTTATAATAGTTCTGAATATTCTCTAATATCATTTTATGTATTTGTTCCCATTTTTTTTTTTAAGATTTTATTTATTTATTTTAGAGAGAGGGGAAGGGAGGGAGACAGGGAGAGAAACAGCAATGTATGGTTGCCTCTCACATGGCCCTCACTGGGGACCCGGCCCGCAACCCAGGCATGTGCCCTGACGGGGAATCGAACTGGGACCCTCGGGTTCCCAGCCCGCGCTCAATCCACTGAGCTACACCAGCCAGGGCTTATTTGTTCCCATTTTTAAAATTTTATTATTGTTCAAGTACATTGTCTGCCTTTTCCCTCTACCTCTTCTCCCCCACGACCTCAGCCATCCCCACCTCCCTCCCTGGTTCCACTGCCCTTGGTTTTGTCCATGTGTGCTTTATAGTTGTTTCTGGATTTTAAATGAGTCCTTTAATTTAGTGTTTAAAGGTAAAGAAAAATATTTGTATTAGTAAGAAATGAATAACATCAATAAAATGTGAAATCAGTATCATTGTGGGCTCTAACCCCAGAGGCCAAGGCCAAACAGGGAGACATTTAAAGCAGAGGCTGCAAAATTCATGAGGGCTTTTCTTATAATGCTGAATGGCTGGCTCTCAATTCAGGGATCTTTGTAAGCTACTTTTATTATAGGCCACAGATCCTAAATTGCTAAGTGGACAGAGATCCTTTATCTCAGGTGGTTTAACAGGGCAGTGGCCTTAAATAGCTATTCTCAGAGCTGAGGGGAGATGAACTCAGTAGCCAGCAGCATTTTTACCTCCCTACAGACAAGAGAATCCACAAGGAATCCCGATTCAGGAGTTCTAAAACATCCAGAATTACGGGTACAGGAGGAACAGTGTAAGGACTGTATTTTTCCTGCTAAGATTCAGGTCTAGAATGTAGGCTCAGCATCGTGACAGCCTATAGGAAGGGAGGGAGCTAAGAAAATCTTTCTCTACAGAGTTTAGACTGTCACTGTGGGGTGATCACTTTGTAAGGTATACAAATGTCTAATCAATGCACTGTACACCTGAAACTAATATAACATTGTATGTGAGCCATAACTGAAAAATAGATTTAAAAAATCATCCAAAAAAAGATGAAAAGGCATTAAAAATTTCCTAGGTTAACAGAATTAATTTAAAAACCAACTGAGCAGCAGTTGAGAAACTGAGTTACAGAAAGGAATTAGCCCTGAACCAGAGGATGTTGATATATGACTTATAACAGAGAGAAGAAAAGGGGGAAACCTCTTCAATTATACAGCTCATTTCAGGATATATGATAGTTCTATTCAAGTGTACATCTGGGTGTTGTGGGTGAGAAATAATATACTGAAATACCAGAGGGTAACCAAAGATTTCAGAGTGACACAGAGGAAGAAGAAAAGACACATGTACAGTGTGAATTTGAGGCTTACTCCATAGAGGGGCAAGTGAGACCCTTCTGAGGAAAAAGCACAGCCCAGGGCAAGGGCCTCCAACTACTGGAGATGAAAGAGGACCCACAGCTGTCCTAACAACAACTGGGATCTGTCCTCCATCGAGGGGCAAGGAATGGACTTGAACCATCAGAATGTTGTTATCTTGCTGGACTCTGTATCCTGGCAATGATGAAAACCTTTGTGGCCTCACTAAACTACCTGCTTGCTGCTCACTCCTTCAATTCACAGGAGATAAATACCACAATCAGGAAGGACAAGGGAAACATCTTAGAGAACTGCAAGTTCTTGGACAGAAACCAAAGGCTTGGGGAGCGCTGATATTCCGTTGCCTCTTCCTGCCACTGGCTAGGACTTGAGAACAGAGAGGAGGATCTGAGAGTTGAACCATTCTCTGTGTAGATGTTGTTTATGAATGAGATGTGGATGTCTGAACCATGCATTTCGATAATTAAATGAGGGTTTCTTGGCTTGAGGTGGAATGCACATAATGAGCAGCAGGGAGCATCATTTGCCCAGAGGATAGCCAACTGTATCCAGAAAGCTTTAAACCAAAGGAGGAGGGAGGAAAAATACTTGATAAGCCTGGAAGGTTGATTGTTTTGGAAGAGAGCAAATATTTGGATGAAATGAGGATGGGGGAGTAAAACAGAGAATTTGGGGGCCAAAAGCAATACTTGTAGTCTGACCCCTTCCTAAGCAGGATAAAATACAAGGTTTAGCACAAATAATGCCCCTTTTTAATTATAAAATCATAAGCATGTAATTCTGTAACATAACAATATCATACTCAAGCACGCTATATGACATTTCAGGTGAAATGTTCAAATTACTGTCCATCTCGGGAGAGACATTCACGAACCCTACCACCCACACTCAAGGAAGCCTTGCTTCTGCTGGACCCTGTATGCTTTATTTTGTAACCCAGTTGGTAGAGGGCTCCTGGTAGGGATCGTCAAGAATTAGTGGGACGGGCCTTGAGGCTGGAGTACAGCGAGGGCAGGTTATGTTCCTCTGTAAAGGGAAAAACTGAGTAATACAGAAGAAGACTTGTGGTTCTGTATGGATCTGTGAAGGTTAAAGTTGCCAAA
Organism: Micronycteris hirsuta; assembly: GCA_004026765.1. Classification (NCBI taxonomy): domain Eukaryota; kingdom Metazoa; phylum Chordata; class Mammalia; order Chiroptera; family Phyllostomidae; genus Micronycteris; species Micronycteris hirsuta. Next base: position 90,464 of record PVJI01003213.1, read on the forward strand.
TAACTGAGAGGTTGAAAGGAGAACCAAACTTTATTATGCGAGTCAACATGGCAAAATGGAGAAAATGAGAAATGTAGTGAACATTTATAGAGTGCTTAGTATGTGTCAGATAATAAACACTTTGTATATAAACTTTGTAATCCACACAGCAATCCTTTCAGGTAGGTACCGTTATCAACCTCATTTCACAGTTGAGACACCTGAAGGACAAAGAGGTTAAGTAGCTTGCTCTGGGCTCCTCAGCTAGTGAATGGACAGCTGGTTTCAACCCCCCCGGGAGCCGCAGTTTGTGGTTCACTGCAGCGCTGTTCAGCCTCACCAATGACGTGTGAGAGATGAATAGTGCTCTCTGGGTGCTCGTCACAAAGCTGACACGAGATGTTTGCCGAAAGTGTCTTTCAGCTCAGAACTTGAAGCAGATTATTGACGTGCTTGGCTAACAGGAAGGAAAGCAAGGGAAATTTCCTCTCTAAATCTGTGTGCGAACAAGGCAAAAAAAGTAGGGAAGTGGGTGTGGCAGGGCTCACCGTCAGGAAGGGAAGGTCTGGCACCCCTCACCATGTGCCCTGGACTTCTTCAAGGACTTCTGTGAAGTCGATTTCCAAGGGTTCATTTAAAAACGTGGGCATGGTTCTGTGGCATATGCTGCCAAACAAGGAATATCAACTACCTAAGAGGCCTCAAAATGCAATTCTCATAGATATGATAACCACGAGTTTAGATCCAGAAAATCGTTGCTCAATTTCAGGAAGAGAGCAACAATATACTTGTTTATCTTTTATGTTTTTTAATGGACATTGCGATTTTAGTCAACAGGAAGCTAATTAGTCGGCAATTGGGTGTGCTCTCCAAAAGGCCACTTCGGTCCTAGACTGCATTTATGGAAATAGAATGTCTAGCTTGAGGAGGCGATACATAGTTCCATGCTGTTCCATCCGGGTCATATCACACATCAGTAACTGCATTCAGTGCTGGGTACAGAACCTTCAGTGGAATAAAACAATCTCTTCTCAGAGCAGGGCTTTTATGTTTGTATTCTCAAAGTTGAGGTTTTGAATATACCTGTACATATGTGGTACTCAGTTTAAACAACAGCAATAGGCAAACTTGTGTGTCTGGAATAGTGGAATGATACACTATTTATAGAAAAGACCTTTACTTTTTGAAAATGCAAAGTATTTTTTCAAGTATCTTAATGAGATTTATGAAAAAGAAGCAAGGGAGAATGCAGATACAAAACAATCTGAATTTTATACCACTAGGGGTGGTATAATGCTACAGGCCATTCAAGATGGTGATGTTACTATGTACGAGAACAGATTGTTGATGCAGGCGAATATGTTTTGCTCTAGAAGAGATTGTATTTTTAAATATTTTCCTCCCAGTAGTATATAAATGTACACACAGATATCTGTATTCATTTTCATTGCTTTTCCCCAATTCCCTTTTTGATTTTATATGACTGTTCCCACTTTTATACCGGGAACCATTTGCCAAAAGTGGTTCTTACAACCATATTCTTTCAAGGAACCTAACCTCTGGTTAGCTCTGAAATAGATTAAGAGGTGTAGGATGAGGATGGTCAAGAATTCTGAAGCCATGTGAAGGTAACTTGCAGATCCCATGCCCCAAAATGTGATATTTTAGAAGGACACTGGAGCAACACAGAAATGAAGAAGCAAGGGAATGAGGCTCTTGGCACTTCAGAGACTAAAAATAAGCACTGGCCACTCTGCTTTCTCATCCTCTTATCTCCACTGTTCTTTGGATTTTGACTCTCTCAGGCTTGTTTGTGGCTTCTGTCTCTCAGCCTCTGCTGGACAAATCACGCAGGTGGCCCCCAAGTGACTGGTTTGACTTACATAGCCATCCTTGGACCAGTCACTGTGGCCACAGAAATTCTGACCCAGCTGGGTCACTGCCAGCCTGTGGGACATTGCATTTGTGAGAGGGAGGAGGGGAGGAGGAGGGGTTAGGCACAGAGGGACAATTTCAGCTGGGGAAGAGGAAGTACTTTCTGTCAGTGCTGCTTAAAGGCCGTTTGGGCAGCCTCTTGACGTGCCAGGTCCCCATCACTGGACGTGTTTATGGAGGGAGGACGAGAAGTGTTCAGTGACGCTGTTGAAGTGTTCAGACGCTTGTCCTGGATGGTTTGGCCGGTTACCCTTCAATATCCCTTTTTTAGCCTGTGAGTCTGTTAGCCTACAAGATGCCGTCATATGGTTTCCTTTATGTTCATGACAATACTGCCCATTGGTGTGGTGTTTTACATTCTACAGTAAAAAGATTACCAGCAGAAAATTGATGTAATAGTGTACAAAACAGTGAACTTTGTAATTCATTGTTGCTTTCCTGTTCTTTCCACTCACAGGTTTGCGTTGAACGCTAGTATGCTTATGACTGACATTTATGTGGGCATTGGCAATTCATTCAGAAGATGTAAAATCTTTGGCCTCAGTTCTGATATTTCTATAATTGTCTCACACCCTCCTCATTGTCCTTTTTTTAATGTGTGGTGTGTTGCAGGCCACAAAATAAGTGGTTAGTGACGCCCATGTGAATAAATACATGTTCTTATTTAATGTACATAACTGCCCTCCTTGTAAGCCATAAATATTTCCAGTATTCTGCTCCTTCGAAAGTTATTTGTAAGGATTTGAGCCTAACACTTGACTTTTGTAAGTGAGTTTAAATGTGAACATGATTAAAATAATGGTTTGATATTTTAGGCAGCTATGAAGCAGTTAACCCAGCTTCTCTCAAAGGATCTCGGAAAGGAGCTCTATGAACTTTGGGAAGTAAGTATATACGATGGGTTGTTTTTTGTTTATTGTGACTGAATTTATATGCCTCATCAATGTGTTAGCTAACTTAGATTATTGTAACAAGCTGTCTCTAACTTACTACTTTGGTTTATGTCTGTTTTTCACCTCTCAGCTGCTGCCGGAATTTCTCATGGCTAACATTTTTTCTTCCTCTAATTTCCCCATTTCCCTTGTCACCATAATGCCTGGTACACATCCCAAGTCATGGCCCCTGGATCTCCTGATGCATTGCCGTCACCCCCACCAACCCCGTACTCACCACCCATTTCTGGTCCTCGAAAACGACGTGGGCTTTGGTGGTTCAGTACTGGGTTTGATCCCACCTCACTGCTTCCTGGCTCAGTGACCTCGGGCACGCTCCCCTCTCTGTATGTTGCCTACCTGCGAACCTTGAAGGGTTGCTAGGGCTGACAGAGGTCAAGATGAAGTGCTGCCGTGAGGCCCAGCACAGAACAGGGGCTTGGTCAGTGCTCACTCCCTCCCGGTGCTGCCAACGGCCAGGACTGCAGGGGCAGCGTGGCCTCTGCAGAGGAAAGGGCACAGACAGCCGCTGTGCTGCCGTCGCCCCTCCTCCTGCTGCTTCCTGTTTGTGAAGAGGAAACAAAACAAACCCCTGTCTGTTCCAGGCTCATGAGTCCAACCGCCTAATGGACTGCTCCACCTAAATACCCGTAGGGACCTCATCTCAGCATGGCCCTCACTGTCTGTGACCTTTTTTATTGTTTAACAACTTCTTATTGAAAAATTATAGAAAACTACACAAAAACCAATGGATAGCATAGTGAGTTATTAGAAGAATAACTTCCTTGTAACCACCATCCACGTCAAGATTTGGAACGTTGCCGTTCTCCCCAGAAACCATTCTTTGTGCCCTGCCCCCGCACAGCCCGTGCTTTTCATGGCAGTCACTGAATGTCTTTATGGTTTTGTCACCAAAGTGTGCATCCCTAGATCTTTTAGTTTAATAGTGCCCATTTCTTTTAAGATGAACGTTTTTTATATATCCTTTAATCTACAGTTCTCCCGCTCCCTCTCTCTTTCTTACAAGTTAGCATTGAAGAATCCAGTCCATTTGGCCTGTAGTCAACTTTCTGGTGGTCTGGGTTTTGCCAGTTGCACAGTCATGACGCAGAGAGGCTGGCAGCTGCCTCCAGAGGCTGGATCGGACTCGGTGGGACCCTTTTGGCAGACCTGTGGGTGGTGGTGGGTTCTCATCATGCAACTCACATGTCTGCGTTTTCTTGGTGCTTATCTCTCTCAATCCCTTGGGGTTACAGAATGGTATTCTAATGTTTTTATTTCATTTTCATTTTGTAGCTGAAATAACTTTGTTAGCAGATGCTTCTCCCTCATCTACTCTCTGGTTAAGGTCATATGAGAAAGATGTGGTGAGAGAACTTGACTTTGATGGCTTCCTTGAGAGCTGCAATGGCAGGGTGATTCAGCCTCATTCATCTTGAACAAGCCCTGGCCAGACTACTGGTTTTCTCTTTCAGTTTATTTTTAAATAGGAACTTATTTTAAGACCACAGTATGGGCACTAAGGACGCTCATTGTTACTGAGTTCGTTATTATTTCTGTACTTTTCAATGGACAGAGCTGGTATATATATGTATATGTAAAATGCCTTCTGAATTCATAGTGGTATTTCCAATTCAGTTTGTACTTGATTTCTTGCATGTTATGTTGCATGTCCGTCTACACCAGGAGTCCTGGTTATAGAGCCTTCACCCTTCATTGCATGTCACCCATCTCAGAACAACACTTGGACTCGCCACCATCATCAGTTCTGATTGTTGAGAACAGCTTTAAAAATCGTTTGCCTTTGTTATCTCCATTATCCCCCTATTTTTATAGTGGTACAATATATCTACACTGTCAAAACATTTAACCATCACGTACTATGACCCCTCTCTTTGTGAACCGCATTTAACCTCAGTTCTATAAGTAACTGTGGTTGATGCTCACCACTGGTCCCAGTGTCTCTCTCTCCCCGTCATTTTGGTTGTCTGATGCCGGTTCTCTAGCAGGTTCTTCACGAAGGGCTCACAGGAACGGTATTCCCTCCATGTTACATGTCTTTACTAGTTCCTCTGTGTTCTTTAGGCCTGAAGGTCAGTCACACCTGCAGTGAAAACCTTGGCTCCCAGTTTCCTTCCTTGAGTATCTTAAACATATTACTTCCATTTTCTTCTGTCATAAAACATTGCTGTCAAAGTAATCATAATTATATTTTTCTTATATGTCATATGTACTTTTTGCATGTGTCCAAGGGATTTTTTTAAGAATTTGGTAATTTTTTTAGAATATGTCTTGGTGGTGTTGGCTGTTCTGGGTTAATATCCTGAAGAATTTAGGATTATATTGAAGAAAGCATTTTCAATATATGCTTTCAAATATTTTTTTATTTAAAAATTTTTTTCAATATAATTTTTCCTTTTGCTTTGGTTTTCTTTTTGCCCCAAGACTCCTGTATATCTGTATGTTGGTTCTTCTTTGCTTATCTTCAATATTTATTACCTTCTCTTTATTCTTTACATCGTTTTCATATCTTTGACTTTTAAACCTAACCTCCGTTTCGATTTCTGTTTCTCTTGAGGCATCATTTATCGTGTTTGATTATTCTTGTGTTTCTTATTGCTTAGTCTTTATTTCTAAAATGACTTTTTCTTTTGTCTCTAATTACTTTTATGTTGCTCTTTAATGTCTACCATGTTCTTAATATCTTTTAGTTCTTTTTGAAATAGTTTGTTGTATATTAGATCGTTTTTAAAAATGAGGGTGTCTTTCTGGTGTGAATTGTCTGTGGAGATGTCATTTCACTTCTTTTCTCTTTATCTTGTGGTGGGTCTGTGTGGAGTCTGACCACACAGGCTTACCGTAGTGCCCGCTTTTTGTTGTTGTTCATTTTGATGGACAGTTCCGGTAGTTGTCCTGGACTTCTGGAAAGAAACTTGGTTCAAATAGCTTTTTTAACTTCACAGAGCTTCCTTTTCCTTTTTTTTTTTTTTTTTTTTTTGGTTTGTTGGTTTTTTTAATGTAGTGTAAAAATGTGGTGGTTTACTTTCAGAGATTTCCTGGCATTGTTACCCTTCCCAACTCTTATCTGGACTTTTTCTTCATCTCTGTTATACTGATCCTGTTCACTTTTGATTTCAGCCGTCTCATGTGGGGCCCTGACCTGGAAGGAACCCCAGCAGGTCAGGTTGGCCAGTTCACCAGGACTGGGCTTATATCAGCTGCAGTTGGAGTGGGCAAGCTTCCTTCAGTGTTGGTCTCTGCTCTCACATTGGGATACTACTATGAACACCTATCATCTGTTTAGAGATTCTCCCATTCTTAGGTCCAGCCGATGCCCTGATGCCCGTAATCTCCTCTGATCCCGCCCACACAGACACCGATTGCGTGCAGGGGGGCGGTGGTTTGTCCCCACTCATGTATGTGTTGCGATTCCTGGTAATGTTATGACCTTCAGCTTTGTTATTGTTATCCATGAGGTTTTTGGTTTTGCTGGTTCTTTGCTCTGTAGGCTTTTTGTCTTTCTTTTTCTTCTGTTTTGCTCCCTATTTAGTTTCCCAAGCTAGAATCTAGGAAGTCATTTGTGACTCTCCATTTCCCTTTCTTTCACAGTTTAGTTTACTTCTTTTTCCTTACCATTTCTCAAATCTGCCCACTTTTCTCCATCTTCATGGCCACATTCTCATAACGTCTCTGCTAGTCCTACAAAGTTTCAAAGCCTGACATCTCTACTTTCAGTCTAGCCATTTTCCACACTGAAGCTAGACTGCTGTTTCTAAAATGCAAGTCTCATCATGACACTTCTTGCTGGAAGCCTTCAGTCTTCTACAGGATAAGCTGAGACTCCATGGCATAAACCACAAGGCCTTTCAGGAGCTGGCTCTTCCTCCCCCTTCAGCCTCTTCCCCCTTACCTTCCCCGCTTCCATTCTGCATCGTGCCATTAGGGACTATTTGCAGTAAGTTCCCCGAAGATGCCATGGCTCCTCCTTAACTCTAGACTAAGCTTTACTGCAGTACTTTTCTCCCTGCCCTGCCTTCCTCCTGGTTGGAAAGTGAAGTCAAAGAATGCCAGTACCATTACTTTTTGAGAGAAAATCCAGTGATTTATATTGAAAAGGAATATGTAATTTCACCAGAATTTGTTATAAAATGTGTTATTCCCTAATGGTCTTGTAATGTTTTTTCTCACTTTCAACAGAGAAAAATTCTAGACTGCTATGCTTAGAGTACTGCATTTATGTTTGTTAAGTAACGAACTTAAATTTATTAAATACAAATATATAAGTGTAAATATAATTAAACATTTAAATTAAAAGTAATTATTTCTAAGTGCCTTTGAAATTAAACAGAATGTATTTGATTTTATATTAAAATGATTTGCCTGTACAATTTTAAGCTCAATCAAAATTCAAATAGCTGCATTTATAAGAATAAGGCATTTAATAAAAACTAAGAAACCTTCAGCAATTCACATCACATTATCCTGCCAAGAAAGTATGACAGGTTCATTATCTGAACACATCTGGGGTGGAATTACAAACGAAAACTTTGCAGGGAAACCAGTTGGGAACACTTTGGTTTTAATAGAAGAATGATTCTATGTGGCATTAATCGGGACCTGTGGTTGTGTGACAGGTGTCACACTCTAAGGATCAGACCTCCTGTAGCTTCTTGTTTTGGGCTTGCACTGAGGAGGGAGGGATCACCCCCCTGCCACCAACACGTGCCCACAGCACCCTGTGAAGAGTTCACGGATCCTGGCTGTGTCCTCCAGAGGCATAACTCAGAGAGACTTAAGTCCTCCCTATTTAGAAAGTGAGGTCAGAGATTCCAGGCGTAAAGTGGTAACTAAAATTAAATGAGAAAGCCAGAAATTCACTTAAAAAAGAAAACTAACATTAAATAGAGAGGGAAGTAATTTGAGAAGCATGAGATGAAATATTAGCTTGGGTTAAAAAAGACCTAAACCAGGAGGATTAAAGAATAATGACCTGGAAGTGAGGACAAGATACTTGAGAGGAAGAAAAATGCTTGCTGATGTCCATGTGAACAAAGGAGAGATGGAGGCATCCGGTGGAACGCATGGCATTGTGAGCACATGCTCCTTGCATGGAGTGGTGATGTTAGCTGTGCGGGTGCAGGTGACGCGTCTCTGTGGAGGGTGGTGTACCGTGGAGGAATGTGGACAATTCAGAGTGTGTTTTTTAGCTGTGACGCTGATTCCAGGTACCAGCATCAGAATTTTCCTGGATTACCCTATCATTCAAGTCCTAATCATGCTGCTCTAATTGTCCCTTCACTTAGGAATATGAGACCCAATCTAGTGCAGAAGCCAAATTTGTGAAGCAGCTGGACCAATGTGAGATGATCCTTCAGGCATCTGAGTATGAAGACCTTGAGAACAGACCTGGGAGACTGCAGGACTTCTATGACTCCACAGCAGGTGCTCAGTGCTGTTTGCAGGGGCGTTATTGCAGTGTGGCTTACTCCGAGTGTAGTCAATAACGTTATGTTAGTGAATCCACTGTGGCTGCCCCTTCTGACCTTTCCTTTGGAGCACCTAAAAAGAAAAAGATGGGATTCATCGGGGAGGGGGGCTCATGCAGGAGAGCATTGCCACCCTGGAGTCTGAGCACCAGACTCAAGGTCACACCTACTAGCCAGGGGCCGTGTGCCCCTGGGCAGCCTGCTGGCCTCTCTGTGTCCTCTGAAAAATTAAAATCATAATACTAACCCTACTGAAGTCATAGGTTGGTTTTGAGATTCAAGAGAGAATTTATATGAAGGTTCGGTATCTATAGTTGCTTTATAGATAGATGTAGGTCATGTGAGGTGGAGGTAGAAATAGAGATTTAAAGCAAGAAAACCCCGAAATGGCCGACATCACCATACCAGTGTCATTAGAGCACAGACCTGGAGTCACACTGCCTGGTTTGAATTCTGGTTCTGCCACACAATCTCTGTAACCTCTAGTAAATTACTTAACCTCGTTCTGGGCCTTTGTTTCCTTATTTTGAAAATGTAGATAATTACAGAATCTACTTAGGAGGGTTGTTTGAGGTTATAGTGGGTTAATTCATATGAAGTACTTGGAATAATACCTGGCAATAAATAAGCCTTAGCTATCTTCATTCTGACAGTTCCCGGAGCGAAGGGCTCAGTACTCTGTAGTAGGGACGGCTGGCGTTCCTGCCCCGCCGTGTAGTGAAGCCCCACCTCTCTTCCCGGGCTCTTCACACCCGGCTCCGCCTCCATCTTCTCTGAGAGGAGTTAGAGATAGCCTTGCTGGGACGTCTCAGGACCCTCAGGGGGCCCACCAAATGTAGGGAGGTCCCAGGTCGCAGTCGATGGTCCAGAACGTGATTTGCATTGTAATGAAGTTGATTTGATTTTCCTTCTGTCTTATCCAGCCCTGCTACCTCCGCGCGCGAGGCCAGGCTCTCCTTAGCTCTGTACTGGGCTGTTGTTGGAACTGCCTGACGCAGCTCGCTAGTTCGTCCTGCGCTCACTGTGTTTTCCTCCGTAGTTGTAGGTATCGTCACACGTTTGTTTTTAAAACAGCAGTGGCTTGCCTCTTGCTAAAAAATAAAATCCTGACACTTCTAGTGGCCTATACAGCTGTGCAGTCTGAGGCCACTTGCCTCTCAGGTTTCCTTCCCTAACTCTCCGTGTCGAAATTGTGTTCCCTTCTCTTTGCTCTGGCTGCACTTGGTCTAGAGCTTCCCAGAGTATTTCACAGTCTGACTTGCATTCTTCTTAATGATGCTCCTCCTTGGGTCGCTTCCCAAACCCCAACTTGTTCACCCCATCCCATAATAAGCTGTTTGAGGGCCAAGACCAGCTTTGTCTCATCGGTCTTAGACGTAGGTGGTGTTCAAAAATGTCTGCCTTCTGTTAAATAGAATAACGGTGCAAATCTGGGGTCAGCAAACTGTGGCCCAGGGACCACACTGGCCTGCGGTGCCTGCTTGTATAAGGTTTTATTGAAACTGCCACTTCATTCTTTATGTATTGTAGCCACTACTTTTTTTTTTTTTAAAGATTTTATTTATTTTTAGATAGAGGGGAAGGGAGGGAGAAAGAGAGGGAGAGAAAGCAATGTGTGGTTGCCTCCCACATGTCCCCCACTGGGGACCCAGCCCGCAACCCAGGCATGTGCCCCGATTGGGAATCGAACCGGGACCGCCTGGTTCCCAGCCCGCGCTCAATCCACTGAGCCACACCAGCCAGGCATGTTTCCACTACTTTTGAGCTACAACAGGACAGTTGAGTAATTTGCAACAGAGATACATAAGTTCACAAAGCCTAAAATATTTACTGTCTGACTCTTCACGGAAGAGACTTGCCAACTGTGTTATAAGCAGTGGTTGGGTTCTAAGATAGTATATTTCACCACAATAATGTAAGTAAAATACAATTTTAACATTATCTTCTATTTTGACACATTGTCAAAAATCCAAAAAACAAAACATGAAAATACTAGTAAATTAAAAAATGTGGGCACTTAAAGGGTCATCTAGTTTAAACTCCACATTTTATTGCGGAAGAAACTTGAGCTTGGAAAGAGGGTGACTGCCCATAACTGAGCTGAGATTAAAATTCACTTCCCTGAGTTGAGTTTCCCTATAGTGCCTTCTTCCAGAGGCTGCCTGGTCAAGTTTCTCCCAGCTGTCTCATCGACAGTCCTCATCCCTATGTGCAGTGACAGCAGGGGTGACGGAGAATAAGCTCCAGGCGGTCCCTTTGACTCCTCTCCAAGTCAGAAGGACAGCCTGGGAATCATGTTCTGCGTTGGAGTAAAGCATGGGGCAGGTCACAGGATGGAGCCCCTGACAAGGCCTGCGATCAAGCTGGAAAAATCATTGTATTCTCTTGTCCTTATCTTTTTCTGTCTTCTTGCCTTGCAGGAAAATTCAGTCACCCTGAGATAGTCCAGCTTGTCTCTGAACTCGAGGCAGAGAGAAATGCTAGCATCACTGCCGCCGCCAGTGAGCCACGCTCCTGAGACGTTCTCCGTGTTGCTGCACGCCCGTAACAAACATTGCATTTTTCCGTTGGATGCTGTTGTGCTGCCTGTTGGTCTGTTGATTACCCAGATGTGAGTCTGTTTATTTTCAATTGCCTGGACTCCAGCAAGAAACGTGATACAATTGCGCCAAGAAAGAAGCTGCAGAACAGAATGTGGTCATGAAAATGCATGGATGAAGACTTGGGCGGGTTTCTTTCTAGGAACTAAATACATACATTTTAAAAACCTTGAACTTTGGCATATTTATTGGAGATTTTTACTCTACCGAATTTATATCTTACATCCCCAAGGGCAAGATTCATTGAGCAATGGAAAGTTTAATTATGATTGCTTTTAGGAACAGATTTTTCAGCTGACTTACTGGTAAGGATCCAGGAAAGTGAATGCATTATCTCCTCAGATGAAATGCTGCTTTATTCATATGATCACTCTCTGGAGCCAGATTTTTAACTTCACTGTGACCTGCTTTAGGCCTTTGATCATGGACTTGTAAACTTGGCAACAGGTTCAACCCCTTCTCCCAATTCTCTTTGTCATTTGGAGGTATAAATTGGGGCATGCAATTTCAACTGCTATTTGTTTTCCTCTGTGTTTTTCTCCCTGTCTGATTTACAGATGTTCAGACCTTGACTGTAGGGATGTTTACCACCAGGTGAGAAATATAAAAGTGTATTGGAGGAGTCACTAGACCTTATGTAGGGAACACATCAGACCTGGTCTCTTCCCCACATTTCCCTTTCGTAGGATAAGTAATCTGCCCACTGGCCTTTAAATGATGCTCAGCCGTTGAATGGCAAGGAAGGGAAGGCTATTGGTGCAGACCTGCTCACTATTTTGCACTGATAGATTTTCGTGTAGAAGATGATGCCTGTCCCTTTAATTCAAATATCAGTTTCCGTTTGAAGAAAGCCTTTAGGCTGGCATGGAGAGAATTCTAGGCAGCGTTTCTTTGGAAACTCTTTGCAGTCTCCATGGATACCCAATCTGCAGGAAGCAAAGTGCACGATCTCTTCAGAAGCAGCACACTTGTGTACGTACAGCTAGCTGCTCTGTGTTGAAAAGAGCAATGCTGCTTTGCATCCAAATACTGTCCACAGCACAGCAACAGTATTTAAAAGGTGATAAATGGTTGAAAAGTGTGGTTATTATTGGAGATGTGGTTGGTAGGAAAATAGAACTACATCTATCAGTATTGGAGTTTTTTCTCCTTGCATGAAAACATGAGCACAAAATAACTCAAGGTTCAAATCTTTACAACTGAAAGATCGCCTGTGGCCCCTGGGTTTTATTTGCAATATTTTTCCTTCTGTATTTTTCATAAATTCACGGAGAGACTTTGGAGCCCTTTTACTGGGGCAGACTTAACACTGGTCACTAATCATTATCTAGGTTTCCATTTATCAACCAAGTGGGGGTTCACACAGGCCCAAACCTTCCTTACTGAGGTGATATGTTTAAAAACAGTGAAAATGTGATGGTGCTATAAGTAAAATATAAGAACAAAATGAAGATCAATGAAAATAGTGATTGAATTAGTCAGTTAATGTCTACAAATATATGAGTATTATCACTTAAAAACTGTATTTTTCTTGGAAGATTCATGCTACTTGCCTGGAATTGGTTTTCTGAACATCGAGCCCTGTCACTGTGATGCAGAGTAAATAATTACTCCTGGGTTGAACTCTTGATTCACAAACTGGCTGCCATACATGGAGAGCAAGGAGGGGCCAGAGAAGGACGCAGACCACTCCAGACTGACAGGTGGCAGGTTTAATAAGCAGCGGAACTTGCATAGGGGGCTCATCTGGGATGGTCACAAGATGAGCAAATCTGTGCAGCTGCACGCCAGAATCTTTTAAGTTTATATACTGGGAGCTTCTCTTTGGATTCAGTCATGTATACCATCCAGATGGTCTCAGCAAGGTATTACTCTCAAGGATGTGTCCTTGAAAGAGCTCCTAGTATGGGAACAGTTGGCCAAAACCAGCATTTGAAGGACGGGTGTGAGTGAGGAGCCTCGGATTGCCCAGGTCCAGCTTGCAAGTCAGCCAGGAGTTAACATCCTCTCAGTGACCTTGTCTAACATGAACTCAAAAAATACTCTTTGTTACCTCCTTGTAATGAGAAACTACCCCACTCAAAAGGAGGAGAGGGCAGAAGGGCAGGGCCGCAGGGGGCAGAGCTCAGCCCAGTGCGCCCTGCCCAGTCCCTGGGGCTGACTGAGGGTGGGTGGCTCTTTCCCAAAAACAATTCCTTGCTTTTCCCTTGGGGCTAGCATTCATTGCTGTTAGGTAATTCTCAATGCCCTTGTATTTGAAAAAATGTTGATCCTAATGGAATGTCTAACCTGTTTATCTGAAAGTCTTGTAATACAGGCTCTGGGAAAAATGACTGATGAAGTGTGTTGTGAAAAAGCATCCTCAGTATCCAGCAGTTTTACTTAATTAGCTAGTCTTCATATTCAAAGTGGGATTGAGGATGATTTCTGTGGGAGATTTGTGATAATTTTTGGTTTGCCTTAATACATACTCTTTATAATATATTAAGTAAAAATGTAAAGGATTGCACCATTCTTAGAGATTATCAGAAGTAACCATAAGATTTTGCCAGATATTTGAAATTATATTTAAACACCAGGTTTGAAGTTGCTTTACATTTTATATTTAAATCACTAACTTTATCACCATCTTCCTTTATTACAGCCACCCACACTCCAATCTGATAATAAGTAAGAGGAGAGTGTTGAGACTGATGCTTGCAACCTTATGCACCATTTTATAGTAAAGTTCAACAAATTTCAAGCTGACAGGTGGCTCTGAAACAATGTATAGTGGCAGAAGAGCAGCTTACATTCTGGTGTCCTCATGTGGACCACTGCAAGGCTGGCATATCAAGACATTCCACAATAAAACACACACTTCTGTTTTCTGTGGTTCAAGAGCAGACTTACAAGAGATTGTGTGATTTAGGGTAAAATGCGGATTTCTTTGCTAACATCACCTACAAAGAGTTGTACTCTTTATGATATGTGAGTTTAAAATAAAGTTGCAGCATAAATCTATAATATTTTCCATGAGAGCAATTGTATTTAAAAAGTAGAAAATGCTGAATTTACAGATGGCTTGTTTTTAAAAAAAAGTTTATTTGTAATCACAGTGAACATTGGAATTTTTAAATATTGAGATGCTATAGTCCCCCCTCATATGTTCCCAGGCCCCTTCTGGATGTCGGAAACTGGATAGTACCCAGTTTCTATACAGTACCCAGTATATATACTGTTTTTTTCCTATGCGTATATCCAGTTAATGGCTTCTCTGTGGCATATCCAAATTGCCAACATCATCATTCTTGCCCATTTGGGCCCGTATCAAGTAAAATAAATGTTACTTAAACACCAGCGCCGTGACACCAAGGCAGGCCCTCTGATAGACAGCGACTGGTGACTAGTGGGCGGGGAGCAGATGCGGTGTGGGGTGCAGACAAAGGGATGGTTCGGGGCTCTGGCACGACGAAGAGGAGTGGCTCGAGGTTTCATCAGCTACTTAGAATGATGTACAATTTAAAACGTATGATTTGTTTATTTGTGGAATTTTGCATTTAATATTTTTGGACTGAAGTTGGTTGCAGGTAACTGAATCTGCAGAAAGTGAAACTGTGGATAAGGAGACTAGTGTACATTTTTTATTGTGGTATCATTTTGTATACATGGCCCTGACCAGAAATTTTGATTTTCTAGTAAAAGGCTACATCTATTGTGTGCAAATGCCTTATCACTTGAGGAATACTTTAACCTACTGTATGGGAACTTGTACATGCAAGCTGGGGGAGAAAAAGGCAGCTCTTGAGTGATCAGGCAGTGAGGAAACGAAACCTCTAGCCTAAGACTACCTACCTACCAGCAAGTGATTTGATTTTTCTAATCAGTGATGTGGCTTGTTCACACACAAAATGAAAAAAGACTACTCATGTTATAGCTGTTATATCGTTTCCAGATCGGAGTTATTACTGTAGGTAGTTATCTAGATGTTAATAAAGGAAATAGAGCAAAGGGAATTAGATATTGAGCTTAATAAACTGGGAGCACCAGCTTGTTTGATTTACCAGGAAGCTACAGCTTCACACCCCAGGGATCACAGCATTGCTCCACCAAGGGGATTGACACCCATCCCTTTGCCCACTCTGGTACCAGTTGTTGGGGGGCTTAGAGGAAGGTGCTTGACCAAAGAGGCCTGTTGGTCTAGACCAGGGGAAAAAAGGGATTGGTTGGGAGATGGACCCAACAAAAAACCCATGAAAGCTTGGAAAATACACAGATTATTTTGAAGAAGCACCTAGTCTACCCCAAACCTAAGCAAATACAATCCTAGGGAAACAGTTTTCCTTCTCTGTGATGCACTCACCCCGTACATTCACATTTTCTCTTGCCTGGAAGTACATAGCCATGCTGGTCTAGCAGGTACTGGGGTAGTGGCAGAATGTATGGGTTCCAAAGGACTGAGCTTTAATACAAAACAGAAACTCTGGGCCTTGGCTTTTGTTTTGGTCTTGCTGAAGACACCGTTGGGCTTTTTCCATGCTGGACAGAAGGCAATGGGACACTGGAAACCTGGGGACAGCTTCTATTTCCACTCAAATTTTGCCACACCACAACCTCCTACGCATGCTTTCCTTGCAGTCTTGCGTAAGAGTCCAATTTCTACTGTCAACAGTGTGAATCATTAAAAACTTTTCAATTAATAGAGGTGACATGAATATAGGTTGTACAAAACTGATGAAGAATGTGGTTTAGGCCCGGCTGGTGTAGCTCAGTGGATTGAGCGCGCGCTGGGAACCAGAGGATCCCGGTTCGATTCCCAGTCAGGGCACATGCCTGGGTTGCAGGCCAGGTCCCCAGTGAGGGCCATGTGAGAGGCAACTGTACATTGCTCTTTCTCCCTCTCTTCTCTCTCTAAAAATAAATAAATAAAATCTTTAAAAAAATAACTCCTTTCTTAAAAAAAATGTGGTTTAAATAAGTTGCTAAATATATTTGCAGCTCTGAGGCAGCAACACTTTCTTGATTGTTTTCTTATCCAATTTTGATAGTGTGTTTTCTGACTGTGAGTCTGAGACCACTGTGTGCAGAAATCGGTTGGTGAATGAAGATATTTGCTTATAGTGCCATAATTCTGCTTTTTCTACAAGACAATGCAGTATGCTGAATGTGGTAAAAAAAATGTGGTGAGTTTACAAAAGATGACCGTTTCAAACACACTAGGCAACTGCAGATGGGCAGAGATGAGCACCCACACGCAGCAGGGGGTGAGCAACGTGGTCACCAGCCAGGGGAATGGGGTTTGGCTTCCACCAACAGACTAGGAGGATAAATCGGCGAGAACACCAGTGAGCCTGCTCGTAGGGCTTCTCTGTTCACATTTATCCACTCTGGTTCAAGTTTACAGACCCAGACCTATATCTGCTAAGAGTCTTGGCCTGAGAGATTATGTGGCCCCGAACCAACTTGATTTTCCACCAGGTATAGAGATTGTCCTGCTCCATTAATTAGAATAGAATTTCTCAGATTGGCTTAATTTCACTATGTCCATTTCTACTTAATAAATTTTAAAAAATGAACAGTAAACATACTAACTATATATATAGGCCACATATGTATTACATGGATTATATGTTATAAATACATATATTTAAATATATATCTAAATTGTAATTTTTTTGTTAGAAGATCTAGTCTGTGTGCATTTAAAAAATGAATGTATAGGATGTATCTCTGTTACCCATTTAGAAGGAAAGAGAAGCATGTAATGTGGAAGGTAAAAGTTACTGAAGAAATCTGATTATATTAACATGATGCCTTTTTCATTCATGTGAGTGATTTTGCAAACTGCAAAGCGTTCCACACTTTGGATTCTTCCATTTTCTAGCTACTATATTCCCTTTGCAGATATCCTTTACATATTTATCAGTTAACCTGAGTTAACCCTACTACTCTATGTAGATTAGAGAGAATTTTAGAACTGAAGATTGTTTTAGCATCCTAAAGTAGCTGAGGTTATACTTACATATCCTCTTTCAAGTTCACCAGATTAGCAGTAGAAGTTCATTTAAAATAGTGTCTGTAGAATTATAGCTACCACCTTTTAAGGTCATAAATATCCCTGAAGACTTAAAGAAATTAAGAACTTAAAGTCATCATTAAAATCAATTATTTTAATTGCTTAAATAACATATATAACTGATGTAGGTGAGGGGGACCACAAGCAGTTTGGTGAAATTTCCAAGTGTCATCCAGTTGCTGACTCCAGTGGACTAACTGAATGGAAAAGGGGTGCTCACTCAGCCTTCAAAGACATGCAAGTGGTAATGGCATCCAAGCAAAAATCAAAGCAAGTAATTAAGAGCTCATGTTTAGAAAATATGTTTGAATTACACAGAGAAGGGTCATGACCAATGTGTACCTGCTCAAATCGGGACATTTTAAAAGATGACAGATGACCTGTGAATACTGAAGAGTGTGGTCAAGTGGCCCATTATCCACACAAATACAAGTGGAAATCATTTTATTAAACTTTGTGGAGAGCCTATTTGAAGGTCAAGGCCTGGGTTTTCTCAGTGGGATTTTGGTCTTCATATCCGGTGAATGCGGGGCAATGGGCGCTGCAGACTGGGGCACGTTGGCAGCCCTAGCACTGCAGTTCCTCTTCTGCCCGCCGGGGGCCGCTTGCCGAGCTCTGCGCGCTGGCATGGGCAGTGGAGCTGAGTACCTCTTCAAAGCTGCCTCCGCTGTGGTTCGTCCCGCCTACTTTCGTCTGAAAGGGGTAGAGACACAAAAGTGTAGTTCATTCTGTCATGTTTTTATAGCATTGATTATTTTCAAGTTCAGCAATACCTTTTTTTCTTTCCTTGAGAGGGTTTGTAAAGGATGTAAAGAAGTTAGTTTGGTTTACCAGAAGGCTAGGATGTCATTCATACTTGGGTTCTGGGATTGGAATAGAAACTTTCATTTTGGACATTTTATCAACGCTCTCTTTATCTCTTCTACATTTAAGATTCTCAATCCCTTCAGGAGCATAATCAAATCTGTGGCTTGGCACCATCTACTCACTCACCCAGAGAAACATTTTAATTAACAAAAACAACTGGATTTAGATATATTCCTTCATTTTTACAAATGTATGGACATTTTAAGTAACTTCAACTTAGGTTTTCTACTTGAGGTTTAACGAGGCAATCTGCAATTCTGACAAATGTTTCTTGAAAAGGCAGAGTGGTTAAACTGAACATGATTTCTCATTTCTGAAAGTTGAAGATGAATCTAGTCTTAAACACTGGTCACCTCACATCTCTTTTAGGCAGCTGTTTTCATAGGAGGAATATCCCTTAAAATGCAAAGCTTTCAGGAGCTATGGACACTTGGAGAAAACCAAGGGGGAGGGTGGAAGCAAGGGAGGGAGGTGGGATTGACTGGGGTGGGGGAGAGCGGTGGAGGGTAATGCAGACAACTGTAATTGAACAACAATAAAGTAGTTTTTTAAAAAAGAAAAAATAAAGAAAAAAATGCAAAGTTATAGTTTCACAAGCTGCCTTTTTTGATGTACTTGGTATTGGCTAATAAGAATGGACTCAGGAAGAAATCAATTTATAATTAAAAAATATGGTATACAGACTTTTATTAAAGTAAAATATTATTTTGAAAAAGTCCTTATTAAAAGGTCTTCAAAAGAATATTTAATCATCCAGAATGCTTAATGAAAGTCTCATTAATAGTCACATTGGCCTTTCTTTAACTATTAACAGTATGAGAAAACACTCTGAGGAAAAGAAAGGTAAAGAACAGTTGATAGAGCTGTTCTCAAACTGCTGCCTGCACCTCACTGTCACCAAAGTGATCCCTCACAAGAACATAAACCACACTGGGGAATGAATGTATCCGCCTACTGCCTGGCCTGCCCTTTTAAATCTTAACCAGGTTTAGAAGTAGTTCAGTCATTGAAAAACAAACACACACTTTTCTCCAGTTGTCACTAAAGTCCCTCTCTTAACTTTTTAAATTCAATTACTAAGTTGAATTTTTCCAAGTGCTTGAGGTCGAGACATTTGTTCTGGAAAGTGACAAATAAATATTTTAGGTTTGGGAATCAACAAATACTCAAATTAGGCATTGTTGAAAGCAGCAAAAACCTGCATAGGTGAATGAACACGGCTTTCAAAAAGACTGAATGAACACCGAAGTGTGAATGTCTTGTAATTTGATTTTCACAAATATTATCTTTCTTTCTTTTTTTCCCAGCCATTAAAGAAGTGTAAAAACCTTTCTTAGCTCACAGGCCATTCAGAAGTAGGTGTTCAGCTAGATTTGACCGACATGCCTTAGTTCACAGACCTCTGGCACAGAGCATTGATTTCTGCTCTAATCGGTGTTATTTTAGCACTGGGAGGAAGGAGGTAGGTGGCTTTCAATTATGTGATTTTTTTTTTTTACCATGCTTATTTCTTTCCTGAGAGGAACAAGATCAATCCAATGTAATTTACTCTATTAATAGTTCCCATTCTTCTCTATTTTACTCGCAATCTTTTTTGCAATAGAAGTTCCACACAGTATTGAATCAGATCAATAGAAATTACTGATGTTTTTTTTCTGGGCTTTGTTTCATTCTCCTCTCCTACTTAGTTTCTGATTTTCTCACATCAAAATAGAAAAATAAAGAAGGAGGGAACCACTCTGGAATAAAGCAGTTTGGCGAAGAGGAGTGAAATAAAGGGATTTCCTAACCATGCGGGGTCTTGAGTGCATGCTGCAATGCTTCAGGCACAGACCTGCATGAGCACTGATGTGAACAATAACCCCTCCTGGACCCTTTCCCTTCAGAACAGTTTTTCACCCAAGAACTTGCCACTTTGTTCCCCAAATTATAATTGTTCTTTGCAAAAGATTTTATTTGATTAATGAATTGGGCTTCCTAATCTCTCATAAAAAACTGGTTGAAAGGACGCAAAGAAACAATAAGTATCTTGCCTTTTTGTTTAAAAATCAAGCTTAAAGCAGTATGTGAGAAAGGAAATGCAGCACATAGACCTGCAAGGAATCCCACTCATCCTTGCTGATTCTTGAGTCATTTCCTCAGCAGGAAACAGCCTCAGGATCCACAATTGAAGAAAACCACAGAAATTTTGTAAAAGACTTAGAAAAGAAAAGTAAACTATGCAGACAATAAGCTACATAAAGAAAGGTTAGCCATCCATTATTTCATCTGGAGAAAAAAAGGATGAGAAATTTGTTATTACTGAGGAAGTGGGAGGTTTTACACAAAGCGTGGTCATTAGCTATTCTCCATTGCCTGGGTGGGCAGAAAAAGAGGAACTAGGCATTGACCGTGACTTAGGAAGCAGGTGGGATGTGAGTCTTATTAAGCCTATGGACAATTACCCGCTTTGGGGAAGTCTTGACACAGGCTAGCACCCAGTTGGCTGAGTTAGTTCTGTGCATGCTTGGAGGAGCACGCAGGCTCTATACCGCCCATTCCAACGAGGTGAGAAAAGTGAGAAGCTGAGAGTGTGAGCCAAACACTTACATCATAAAATCATATGTGAGCTGTGAGCTTACCAGTTTCCTAAAAGCAAATGAAAATAGGTTGCTCTTTATTCTTCTTTTGCTTCTTCATAGCTCCTTCTTCTAAAGAAAACCTAAAAAGCACAACTTCTCCTGTGTCAGAACTTGTCTACAAAGCAACAGAATCCATCCTCTTTGGAAGGTCTTACACTGAGGATCAAATGCTGAGAAATTGACTCCTAAGATTTTTCGAGCCTTTTGTTTTGAAACTAGATATTCTAGCAATAGAAATGTCTGAGATATTTTATACCCCTCCCTGTCAAAAGTTTTCCCTATAAATGGGGGCAATTTAATGGCTTCTACTGGTCACTCAAGCGATGATGCTGACAAGCAGAAACAAGAAACTGCACCGCCAGAAACTGCTGGAAAATGAAACGAATGAAGGTGCTTTAATGAACAATTCATTCCTAGTGGTTTTATATGAACAACTTTGTAAGGACACAGTAATACTATTTAATGCTGGTTTTATTTATAGATTTTATGTGAAGACTGACTCTGTGCAAGGCTGCCTTCTTCACAGCACCACATGTTGGCAGCCTCATCTTTGGTACTAACCGCTGTCCTGATTCAATGGTCCCAATGACATAAAATTCACTTCATCTGTACCTTAAGGCTTGTGACAGTTGTCTCAACCCTCTCCTCAAATGATTTGAAAGTAGGAGAATTCCTAAAATAACAAAAAAAGAGAGGTCAGCTCCAAAGACCTACCTTTCCTAGTAACTATGCTGTCTGATTTGCACTCTTGTGAACATCACTTCCGCACCAGAGCTAGCTGTCAGTTTGCCATCTACACCAACCATGTTTTCACATGCATTTCACTTCTGCTAGGTTCAATCCATGACTTGACATGGAATTTTTCTAAGCAACATAGATATTCAATTGTAGAATAATATAGTATTTGGCACTGATACAAATGTCATAATTCCATGGTGCAGCATGAAGCATGATAAGTGAGCCAAAGGAGTCATAGCTTAATTTTTCATTTGTTAATTGTTTCTATCACAACACTCTTTTCCCAATTCTTTTTCATTTTTTTGGTAGCATGCAAAATCTATCTAAAGAGTGTCATGTTTGAGTTTTCCCACCTGGAATGTTAAAGACATTTATTTCAGTGAATGTGAGACAAGACAGAGTAGCTCAAGAAATAAAAGATTTGTAAGTATTTTTTCTTTTCAATGCCTTCAAAAATAATCACTTGGTCAACTTCCATAAAGTAGTGTTTCTGAAAGTCAATGCTTTGATTATTGTAAGTTGAATGTTACTTGTCAAAATGGTATTATTTGCATATGGTATTTTTCTTTCTGAAGAAAATATACCTATTTGTTCACCTACCAGAGAGAACCTTCACAGTCTATTGACATTTTATTTGTGACTCATCATTGTGTTACATAATCTCTATACCATTTGTTACTATAAGCATTAAATACTTCATTTGGAGCTTTTTGGTTTCCTATACTGGATTTGGCCATATGACATGATTTAATAACATTACCACTAAAATTGGTATCACCAAGTCCAACTAAAGAAACAAGAACTGAACTAAAAATGTGTCTTTTTTAAATAATTAAGTTAATCATCTAATGCAAATCTTTTTTTAAGGATTTATTTATTTATTTATTTGTTTTTAGAGGGAGGGAGAAGGAGGGAGAGAAACATCGATGTGCGAGAGGAACATCGATCAGCTGCCTCTCACACACCCCCAACTGGGGACCTGGCCACAACCCACACATGTGCCCTGATCCGGAATCAACTGGTGACCTTTCTGTTCACAGGGCAGCGCTCAATTCACCAAGCCCCACCAGCCAGGGCAAAAATGTGTCTTAAATCTTGTATCAATGTCAGTTTTCAGCAACAATGATTGTCATCGTTTTCAGATCATATAATTCAGTTGATAAGTCACTTAGGATTCTCTCTTGAGAGCAGAAAATATTAAATAAGAGGAATGGCCTAGGGAAACTTCAGAAAGGAGAATGGCTATAAAACACAGGCTTCATTGTGCGGTGTGGGATGAAGTGCGGCTCTGATACTACCAATGAGAAAAGAATGTCGAGGGTATGTTTCTGAGTGCATGGGGCTTTGTTAGGGATGTCTCCCAAGCCCCCACTGCTCCCGATGATCAGTAATGAATGAGTGTGCATTCCGGCTGCGTGAACTCACAACGGTGAGACGAGAGGGCCGGAACACGGCATCACATGTTGTAATTGATTCAAACGTGAGTCAAGTTCCCATGAGTAATCCTGCATAATACCTCGGTTTCATCAGGAAATATTAGTGAAATTACACTTGAATGTCTCAAAAGTAGACACTTATTGGCATCTGACTTCCACTGAAAGCTCTGTTTGGCTAAGCCTGCTCACACGACCGAGGTCATCATCAGTTAGATTAGACCACACCCGGAAGACAGTTTACCTAATGGTTCATGGGCATATGTGAGGGGAGTGAAATCGTTCTCTTAAAAGTTACTTTCCGACAACTTTATGGGGATTGAATTTGACTGACAAGCCACTCAGTGAATTCCTGGTTCACAGAGCAAAATCATTTTAATTTTTTGCAAGCTCCAGAATTAAACTTTGACAAGTAAAGAGCTCAGAGCCTCAGGTTACACTACCCAGTCTGGGCATTCTTATGCCAGAAGGAGCAAGTCACTCAAACACAGACAAAGCAATCCCTGAATCTATGCTCTCCACCACGGAATTAGGAAGCATGAATACTGTGATTAAATTCCCAACGTAACCAAATAACCCCAGTATAAAAGAGACTTCATTGGACAGAATAAAACAGACATTCCTGTAATTAAATTACAGTAGAATACATGCTGGAGAACAGGAAGAAACTGTTTACTCAGATTTAATTATATCATATACAACTAGCAACTTTTAGCACTGCAAATAACCCCAAAAAGAGCTTGGCTTCAATGCTTTCAAACTCTTTAAAGTCACTGAACCCCTCTGTAATGTATCCACACCATGATATATGATATAAAGCAGGTAGAAGTGGCACAGATTTAACCGAAGTTGGGGAGGGTCCCAGGCGCTTGACTCCTATCCCCCCATCACCATGGCAACCCAAGGCAAGCACCATGGGAAGAGCAGTAAATCTGGTTCTAGTTTATCTTGGTGAAAACATAATGAAACTGATATGACTGAGGTGAGTTTTTCAAGGCTGCAAAGTTCACTCATGGCAGAGTTGACCTGCAACCTGTATCCTCTGACTCCCAATCTAACTTTCAGAGACTCTATTACTATCAGCTTGATTTTATCTGTTGTGTTACAAAGCCGAGCAAACTGGAAGCAGAGATCATCTTTCTCAGTTTTCAACTAGCCAATAATCTTATTGTTCAACAGGCACCTCACCTTAATATATACCTTAAAAAATACTAATGATATCCTTTCTAAAAGTGTAGTGCTCTTAATCTCCTATCCTTTCATTTAAAATTTCTTCTAGGCTTGTATTTAATTCTGGGGATATAAGAAACATATTTCTACCTTGGCAAGTGCACTCAGAATGTTCTAGGCCCTGCCCCAAGTGCTTTACAACACAGGTTACTTGGTTTACATCTCACAACTACATGAAGGAAGTCTTGTTTCTCCCACATAGTCAGTGTCCAGAAAGAGACTGAAGATTGAGGTGAGTTAAACAACTTGTCTCAGGTCTCACACATCAGGAGCGGCTGGATTTAAGCTAGTGTGTCTGGTCAAAAGCCCAAGCTCAGTGCACCTTTAATACTTATACAGAGGTATCAGCCTTTTCTCCGGAGGACCACCAGAAACGAGAATAAAGTAGGTCATGGCACTTCCTTTCACATAAAGAAGGAGGAAAAAAGCTACATGGCACTTCCCTTCATATAAAGGATAAAAAAAATCACAAAGTAAATATCAATAAACTAACACTTCATACATATTTGGCATTAATATTATGTAAAGTAATTTACACACATTACCTCATAGCAGGCATACTTATGGAATGGCGGATGGAGTAGCTTCGGGGCAAAAGCAGATTAAAGGGAAGAAAAGAAAGAAAAAAGATAGCACAATATAAGTACATGAGAAACTCCCTATTCACAGTTCTAAAACAGCAATCTCAACTCTGAAGTATTTGCTGCCCACTCCACCAAGATATTTGTTTTCATTGGGTAGCATGGGCCCCTGTCGATTCCAAGGGTCTAAAGGAAGAGGAGGTGGTCTGTAGTTGCATATTATTTTATTTCCTGTAGGCTCCCTGTAGGCCAGGAAATCTGAGGAGGATGTTTGGTTTCCTCCAGATCAGCCCAGTAGCCTCTGGACATCCTCTTAAGGTCCGGCTCCTCCACTTCCTTCTCCTGGTCAAGAAGACAGGAAAGGTTTATCCAAGAAGTAGAGCTAGGCAGGTAAAAGCTAATCATTCCATTGTAGAGAGACTCTCCAGAGGCATATCTGTAGCAACCATTCTAAGACAATCAAGGAAACACATGCCAGACAAACACAGCTCACACGGTCAGACAGGGGAGCAGGGACTCCTGCATCCAGTCCATTCTATGATATTGGTACGCATATCAACACTTCCGAGAACTCTAAGACTTTCAGCCTTCTCACACTAATCCATCCATCGCTGATTCACTTTCCCTGCAATTAATTGCCTGCTATTTCTACCTGAGTTCCACTCAGCAATCAGGCCGGATGGAGGAAGGAAGCAAAATGAGGTCCATTTTCCTGGGCTGACGCTACCCCATTACACATTCTAACACCATCCCTGCTTTCTCTCTTCCCAAGAAATGAACTGGGAAGGGATCCAACTCTTCACCCTTCCCCATCAATATCCACTGAGGTCACTAGTACGGGTGGCACTTGATTAGAATTCAAACAAAAAAGGACAAAGAAATTCAGGGGATTCTTATGGTCCTCCCTTAGATACTCCATTTGGAAACAATAGGCAAAATATTGCCTCAGAAATTACATTTAAAAAGGATGACTAAAAAACATTAATCAGCATTATTAAACTATTAACCTCCTTAAATACAAATTTTAAAAAAGTATATGATGAGATTCCAGCTAAAAAAATAAAAAAATTGATTCAGAGGCTTGGCCTGACGTCTGCACACTTCCTAACACATGTGCTTCCCCAGGAACGTTTTTCCCTCCTCAACTTCAGAAGGTCCAGGATCCAGTTGAAGATGGACCATTCCCATGAGTAACAGTGACAAGATGTTCAAAAAACATGACAAATAATTTTCTGTTTCTTGACCTTACTTTCTAGAAATTTTCTAAAAATACACAACTCTCAATATCCATGTTCCTTTTTTTCTTCTCTCAGGCGGATGACCTTGGCTAACGTAGGAAGGAAGGATGCAGAAAAAGAGATCCATAAGAGATTGCTCAGCAAGTGACCCAGGGGTAAATGGTTGAGAAACGAGATACATATGTGCTGAAATAAATCCACATGACTTGGTGCCCTTTACTCTAAGTCCCTGGTCACGGACACGCTCAGGAAAAAGACTGGGTATTTTGGCTGAGGCACACCCAGTGTGAGAGAAACAGGGAGCTCTGGGAAGGCAGGGACACTATGGCTGGGCAGGGGAGCTGGCAGGGGAGCGGCAAGGGCCCCAGAGGCAGCGCTTACCCGATGGAGTGAGACCTGCAGCCGGGGCAGCACAGGAGAGAAGAGCAGGAGCAGAGTTAGCACATCAGGATGCACGGAAACAGTCGCACTGGCCGTTGTCAGAGCAAATGGCGATTCATTGTACTTTTTGAGTCTACTGACTTTTTAATGTGACTTCTTTTACCAACCTGTTACAAAGTTGTGCTTCTAACTATCATGCTCATGGATATGTAATGATGGCGAAACTCTCTAATAAAATTATGTGCCCCCTCCAAAGATTCCATCTGCACGAGATCACATGCAATTTGAACAAATTCAATGAGAAATTCCAGGAATATGCCAATATTTTAAAAATTATTCCAACAGCTTGCATTTCTTCAGAGAACTTTCATAAATGAAACCTCATTTTAACTCCACAGGGAGCATTTTCGTTAGGTAGCTTTTAACAATGTTATTTCATGGATGGAAGACTGAGCAACTAAGCAACTCCACAAGTGGGCTAAGGGGACCTCACTTAACGGCAGTCAGGTTAGAACGAGAATCTTAGCTTGGGAAATATTACTTATTCTTACAAAACACTCAAATTAAATTATAACGTAGGGCTTTTCATTAAATTATTAAAAGGCCCAAATAATAGGTTTTCAAAATCTATACATATCAATTTGGAATTATTTTAAAGAAAAGCTGGAGGTACTGTTTTTCTTCACAGGTATCTGAGTCTTTTTGAATGAGTTCAGAAATTTGTTCTCAGAATGCACAAATGAATTTTACCATGTAACTATAGAATAATACATTTTTAAACCAAAAAGGGGTGCAAAGCAAAATGTTTATGATAGAATTTTTAAACTTCCTATCATTTTATAAACTGACAAATTAATTTGAACAAAAAACATTAATTTTTCTCATTTAAGACTGTATTGGAGTAAATTTAAGCAGTTTTCATGTAGGCTTTTTCTTTTAGCATAATTTAAAACTAAAAATTCTTTGCAAAACTTGTTTCTTTCACAAAGATTTATTCTCATTTATATGAAATGTTATATTATACTTAGAGAAAACTATAGCTCTGAAAATAAAGGCCTACAAAATATTATAGGCCCATTATCTGCATTTCCAGGAACATAGGCTACATTTCCCAATTGGTTTAGCCACAGTTCATAATGAAAATGTTGTCTCCTCTACGTAGGGCAACAATTAACAAAAAGTTTAGAGCTCCTGGAAAACAGGCTATCCACTACCCTAAAACAAAGCCACACAGAAGCAGGGGGAAAGGCAGTCAACACATCTTTAATGTTGTACCCAGTTAGTGTATGAACATGAGCATGTCAACATATTGCACACGTAGAATTCAGTTACTACTCAGAAAAACAAAGAGCAAAGCTTTTATGAAATAGAGTGTGTTCCCATTAATGGGTCCCTTCTCATTTCTGTCATATAGGGCCATCTTGTAACTGAGATGGTCACTTCGTAAAGATAATAATTAGCATCTATGGAGTGTTGAATACATGCTTTCTTCTGCTACTTTTAAAATAACTCGATGACATAGTTACTCTTATCCCCATTTCATAACTGACAAAACCCCCAGGTACACGTGAGCTGAGTTACCTCTGGCTTTCTCATAACCTAACCCCTTGAAGTCCAATCGCTCGAGAGGCTGTTACTGATGTAGATTCCTAGACTCCTCCCAAGGTCTACTGAGGCACAATCCAGGAGAGGTGCAGTCTGGAAATATGCATTTTAAACAAGATTCAAAGGTGTTCAGAAAGTCCCCTAAGGATGTAGAAACACTGAAGTCCCAGTGTTCAAGTGAAAGGTTTCAAGTATGTGGAGAATGAATTTTGTAAACACGGCTAAATTTATTTCCTTAGATATAAGAGATAATAGGGTCTTTCCTATTTAAGAAATTACCTAATTAGTTTAGAAAAACATTTTAATGCCATTGAAATGATTGAAGATTTTATTTGTAATAAAATTAAGGTTAATTAATAATCCAGAATGTTTACCTGTTAACCACATGCTGCCTCTGAAGAATGTCAATAGCTTTTGTTATTGCATTATTAGTAAAAATACTCAGATTAGTGTACATGTACTTACTTAACTCTAGCCTTATGAGTGCCAAATTGTTAAGATGATGCATTAATATTGGGAACACAATCTAGCAATGTTTAAAGCTAAAATAACTTAAACACAAAGATATAAATATTTGCTTCTAGGTATCAAAGCTGCAAGGTAATAAAAAACTAATAGTTTAAGAATCCAATAAAATAATACACACAGATCTTTTTAAAAGAAATTTAAAATGTATTTGAAAGTTTTTAGAGAATAAATCTGATTTCTAAAGAAAACTGAAATTGATTGATTATAAAGAAAAATCTTATAAGCATAAGAGCTAAATTCAAAATAAACTATGATCGGTATTTAAATGAGCAAAAACATAAGAGTAACAATTCTATATAATTCCTTAGCACATAATATAGAAAATAATGGTCGATACTACAGTGTTTTTCTGGTGATGATAGTGAGGACATTTGGTGGTCAGTTCAAAATCTTGAAGTTCACCCTAATTTTATATAATAGTGAAATATGAAAATAACTGAAATGTGCAAGGGGACATGATCAGAAGTTTTGCTACAGCTATGCACTGGAAGCTAAGACAGTCATTAAAAATGAAGGTGTAATGGACAGTTATTGGTATGTTCATAATATTGCCAAAGTGAAGAAAGAAAACCACCAGAAATATATATACCATAAGGTACCTTTTGGGAATAAAATAATACTTACATTATATAAAAGTGTAACTAGAATAGTTTATCCGAGCATATTCCACTGAGTACATATTTTAACTTATTGTTTAAATTACAATAATTAAAATTCAGTGTGTGTCATTCTCTTGGAATCCCCCCTCATCACCTGATTCCGCATCCTCTATCTTTTAGTTATACTAGGTCGGATCCTAGGGGAAAAGGCATCTCTGGGACCAGGCCTCCCGCTAAGCTGACCTTCAGTCAGAAAATGTCCTAATATAATAATTTATCTCAGTCACCAATTACTACCTGCCACATAATATTTTAATCCAATTAAAAAAAATACATTGGGAAGACCAGCCAGTAGATAATGGCCTCCCCCAACCCCACATCGGACAGCCACAGTTCTCTCCCGCAGTACCTCATGTCTCCAAACTTCTTGCTGATGGCCGTCCCAACGTTGCTGAAGGCAGCAGTTGCCTTCTGCCCTGCGTGACTCAGGGTTTCATGTGTCTTCTTGTAGCTAGAAGTACAACAGAACGACAGTTTATATATCATGATCACCCATAAAACAGTCATCGTCCTTCTCTCCTTACTTTGCAAATTCCCCTTCCTAAACAGATTTAGAAAGAAGATGATCCACAGAAGTGACTGTTTCTAGTCATTGTTTGGGAATATGGGTTGACTACCACTCATCAGAGGAAAAGTCAGACCGTTAAATCTGAATTCAGGAAAAGCACACATACGTAAGTATAGGCCTGAATGTACAGATCTTTAATCACAGACAGAACTATTCTAAGATTAGACAGTCATTCTTGAGGTGCATGAACTCTACAAAGAGACACTTGCCAATGAAAGCTCTAGCCATCAAACGTTGCACAGTTTTAAAATGTATATTTCAAAGGGCAATTGAAGCTTTTACTGTTATGGTGGGTAAAATGTAAAATATAACTAGTATTTAACTCACTTTTTAAATACTTATATCTGAGAATAAGAGAGACACATAATTTAAGGCAACAGTGGCTTTTCCAAAACAGTTTTAGGACTTTAGTGCTTCAACGATCTACCTGTTCCTGTGGTCTACATGCCCACTAGACTGTCTCTGTGTCCCCAGTGTGTGGAGAAACTCAGTAAATACTGGGTGAATGAATGGACGACCGGAAGGTGCTGCCCTGTGGCTCTGCCCGGGACTGTGGCAGCAAGAACAGAGAGGAGTAGAGTGGGTGACGGAGACACAATGCACAGACTTGACAGGAGTGGTAGTGACGAACGGAACAAGATGAAAAGATCAGCCTGGGGTTCTGAGCACAGTGCCAGGAGGAACACCGCATCTGTAAGCCTGAGAAATTTCTAAAAGTTATCACACTGGGAAACAAAAGATACTTAACCTGAGGGAATTAAAAGAAATCAACAAAATGTTCTGTACATCACTTCACAATGTAAGTCATTATGCCATACACTTTAAACTTACACGGTGCAGTATGTCAATCACATGCCAATGAAACTGAAAACAAAAATGTTTGGTACAGATTTTAAAAAAACGAATTCTTATATGCACATAACATCTTCTTCCAACATATGCTGGTCCCGAGTAAATTCCCCCAAAGCTGCCTGCTTAGTCTAGAACACTTGTACTATTTGGTACCTCTGGGAAGACTTTATATTGCATGAAAACAGGTGTGTAGGAATGTCCCTTATCCCTCCAACCTCTCCATCTCTCACAAGTCCTGCAGTCCTAATTGCACTACTGTGCTTTAAGGAAATGCTTTAAACATACCCCTTGGTCTTCTTCAGGACTGAAATTACTTTATTAATGTGGTATTCCATTACTGTCTTTTTGTTAGCAGGAAGGAATGAGTTTACAGTATTATAGCCCCGCGTGTTATTTATTTATACAATGCCTCTTTTTCAGGAAGTATAAATATCCTATTATCCAGACCAGTGATTTTCAACTGGTGTGTGGCAAGAATTTTTCAAACATGCAATACCTGGCTATTTAGTCAGGGGTACTGACCTCTTTCCCTTAGACTGTCAAATAAAAAAAATGACAATAGCCAACATGACAATAGCTACCCAGTGTGAATGAATCAAAATTATACCTATTTCTTATCATATCAACAAAAAAATATTTTTTTGGTGTGCCGAAGAATTTTAGTAATAAATTTATGTGTGGCACGGGATGCAAGAAGTTGAAAAAAGCTGATCTAGATCATAAAACCAAACCAAGTTATTCATCCTTTAAACAGACGTTTCCTAGTGAATATGGAAAGACCAAGGAAAATAAGGGTCAAAGAAGAATCTGGAAGTAGGAGGAAGCCCGTGCCTGGAGAGAGCCATGTGAGTAGGAGGGGGAAGAGGGACTTCGGATGCCTCTGGGGCCAAGCAGCAAATGAGATGGGAGAAAATGGAAGAAAGGAGTAGCTTTGGGGATATCTCCTTATTGTGTTTTCTGTGAAGGTACAAAAAATACCAGCTTTCTGCAAATAACTGTAATTAAACAAAAAAATTAATTAAAAAAATACCAGCTTATTCAAAGTATAATTTTTTTATATTTTACTACATGACTTTGGGGTTTAATTATGGGAAAAAAATGTTTTGATTACATAAAAGCATGGAATTTCAGGCAGTTAACATATGAAATAAAATATTAACATCTAACTTGTGATGTTAGTGATAAGGCAGCTAAAATAGTACTAAATGTTAATGATCAGAAATAAAACCATTAGTCATTATTACAAAGTTTTGGTGTGATTTTGAAATGGCATTGCCGAGAATTCTTCAGAAGAAACCTGCTACCAAACAGGCTCCCAAAGCAGTGTCCTGAACACTCGGATTAACTGGGCTTAGACATGCTCTTTAAAAGGAGGGATGGAGCAAGAAGGAAAAAGGACTCATGGACATGGGCAATAGTGTGGGGACTGTGGGGTGGAGGTGGGTTTAAGGGGCCCTTGGTAAGGGGCCCTGTTTCTGGAGATTTCACACATAAATGATACCATGCAGTATCTGTCTTTCTCTCTGACTTGTCTCACCTAGCATAATGCCTTCAAGGTTTATCCATGTTGTCGAAGATGGCAGGATTTCCTTCTTTTTCATGGCTGAATAATATTCCATTGTGTGTATGTACCCTACCTTCTTTAAGGAATGCACAGCATTTAATGGCCAGCGCAGGTCAGCTGTTTGGCCAGCACACTGACAAGGGGATCTGCAGGGTGCAGGGTAGGGTTCTCTGCAGGTCCAATGAGAGGTATCCTACTGACTTTTCATGTAGATTCCTCTTGTCATGTCTTCCTAATTTGAAAGTCAGTGTTATAAAACACAATCAAAAGGGGAAAGCATGTCTTCTTCTAAAATGTTTTGCCTTTTCTGCACAAAAATGGAGTGCACAAAAATGGAAAATAAAGCCCGGCTGGTGTAGCTCAGTGGATTGAGCGCAGGCTGGGAACCAGAGGATCCCGGTTCGATTCCCAGTTGGGGCACATGTCTGGGTTGCGGGCCAGGTCCCCAATGAGGGCCATGTGAGAGGCAACCATACATTGCTCTTTCTCCCTCCCTTCTCCTCTCTCTGAAAATAAATAAATAAAATCTTTAAAAAAACAAAATGGAAAATAAAGGTTCAACAATCTCTTTGCAAGAAGGTATTTTATAGCACAAGTATATTTTGCATTAAGAAATTTAAAAGAAAGAGGGCATTACTTTAATGGTTGCATCTGCATCATTTCACCAAAGATACAAAAATATCGAGGAATATTTTTCCAAAAGTTTTCTAAAAGTGTTATTAAAACATAAATTTGCATTTTGAATCTAGAAAACAAAATCTGTTTCCTGCCTTGCACAATAAGATGAAAGACGAAAGGTAAGAATGAACAACTTGTGAGACTGGCTACGTGAGCCTTTTAAAATTAGGTCTTTGATCTTTACTGGTACTTCTGAACTCAGTGGTGTTCCAACAGGCTCCCCATAAAAAAAATAATCATTACTGACCACAATAGACTGGAAGTCTTAGAAGCACAAAATCAAAGTCATAAGATAAACTTTAATTTTTAGGCAATGCATTTTTTAAAATGTTGACTGTGAGAGTTTTGTTTCTATTTATGAAGGCTAAAGTTATTAACTTTCCAAAAATATGGCATTGTCTGAATTCCATTCCAAAACCTTCTCCCTTTTGTAGACCTCCCATTTGGCCTGTGGGACAACTCAGAGGAGTTTATCTCATGGGTTAGCAAAGTCTGGACACTTATTAAAACGATGCATCATCAGATTAAATGGTTCCCAGCAATGCTGCCTTTCTGAATCCCTGCTCCTTCTGCCTACAGAGAGATTCAATGTCTTCTCCAGTGGTTTCCCCACAGATAGACCCCAAAGCCACACATACCCCTGTACCTACTTGAAGCCTAAAGACAACATAAAAAAGCAGCAGAGATCATTAAAAAAAAAAGGATGGGGAGATATTTTGTGTCTGCTCTTAGATTCTCTCAAATCAAGGCATGTAAAAAACTATGACAAAAACAATGGCAACAGCAAACCCTGGAGACAAGTGATCTCTTAGGACGTGCTGCTGTGCGCCTAACTTTCTAGAAAGGAGACCATTTCAGTCTGCTGTGCAGTTATTCCTACTCATCCTGTCCTACTCCAATTTGAATCCTACCAAAAGGATTCAAATTGACTAAGACAAATTGACAAAAAGTCTAAAATATGCTAAGATCTTTCATTACCATACCACCAATTTTTTTCATTATGAATCAGACTAAATAGGTCATGATTGCCTAATCAGTATGCAAAGGTTGCCTCTAGGAATCATGGGCAATTCTCTGAGAGCTAAAATGCTTTTTAATGCTTTAAAATCTAGTTCTACCCAACCTAATACCACTCTAGTTCCCTCCCACCGAAATTTTCACTGTATGAGGTATAGAGCTTGTCCTGGAATGGGTATCATGGACACTAACTGCAGAGATTTAATTAATTAATGGAGAAAATAGATTTGTTATCCGCCCCACCCCAACATATGATTAAAAATTTTTCCCTCCTTTCAGCAGCCAAGAAAAAAGTGTGGGAGGAAAATTCTCTCCCTGAAATTATGTTGTTGGTAGATGAATACCTCCCTCTTAAGAAAGGGATTCTTTCCTATAAAGGAAAGTTCATGTCATCTCTAAAGGTTAGTGAATCCACACTTACCTGTATTTATTAAGTAATCTCTGAGGAAATCTCGCCTACTCCTACAGCTTTCAAGACATCCATCAGTATGCAGATGACTCCCGAATGTCCATCTCTGTCCTTTACTCTTCCTCCGAGTTGCCCTCTCAGTACATAAACTTTTTTGTCTGCTGGGCATTTCAGACTTCACACAGCCAAAGCAATTCTTGGGTCTCCCCACCAGATCTGTCTCAGCCTCTCCTAGGACAGTGACTGTGCCTAGAAAGTGTCAGACGTGGTCCTACATGCTGCGTGAATGTTAACACATTGAACCCTCACTTCCTATGAAACAGGTACTAACCTGATCTCTTTCCACAGATGCAGGGAGATCTAGATTTCAACCCAAGACATTGGAGTCCATAGCCCCTGGGCTTAACCACAATGCTATACTCCTATTGCAGTAAAGAGTGCCCATACTCAGCCAGTGGCCCAAGTCAAAGACCTGAGTCACGGTTGATACTTCTATTTCCCTCATCCCCCACCTCCCAACCACTGGGAAGTGCCATTGGCCTCACCTCCAAATCCTGTCCCCTCCCTGTCCCCGACTCTCTCACCATGATCACCACCTGGACTACTGCAGTAGCTTCATAAACGCTTTTCCCATTTCCACTCTTGCCTCTCCATTTTTTCTGAAAGATGAATCAGAACAGGTCCCTTCCTGCTTCAGACTCTCCAATAGGATCTGAGCCCTTGGAAGATAATCCGCACTCGACCCTGTGGTCTGGGAGGCCCCAAAGACTCTGACCTCTCCTCTCACTGCACTCCAGACACAGCACTTTCTTTGGCTCCTGAAACCAGTAAAGCTAGTTCTGGCCCGAAGGCTCTTACTCAGATCACAAGGGGCTCTTCCTAATCATTCAGGTCTCAGCCCATAGTGACCTCCCAGGACAGGATTTCCCTGAGTGGGAGCCAATTGCAGCAGCGTCACCCTCTAGAACATCACCCTATGCTATTTACAACATAGCACTTCCTGATACTGTGTTTCCTTATCTGTTTCCATTTCAACACATAAGGAGAGTGGGAACTATGTCCATCTTGTTGAAGCCTATATCCTGTGGGTTTAGATGAGCCTCTGGGTAATAATGCCTGAGAGTAGACCCTCATTAAAGTTGTTGGATAAATGAATTGCAACGACCCCTTTAATGGCTTTTTATTGCCTGCGGATAAAAAAATAACTCCATTAACAAGTGCCAGTTCTCCCTGCCACCTCCACAACACCAAATAACTGGACTGTTTCCCTTGCGAGGAGCCCCCACTCCTGCGGGCCTTTACCAGGCTAGGCCTCCCCGAGGAGGTGCCTCCTGCCTCGTGGCTTGAGAATTCCGACTCATCCTTCAGAGTTCTGCTGAGACATCTCTTGTTCAGGAAGCCTTCCCTGGGAGTCCAGCAAGGTTCAACCTCCTGTTTTCCAAAACAACAACACCCTGTACTTCACACTTAACTTTTAACTGGTAATTTGTAGTAACCTATACGATAAACAAAAACAAAAACAAAAACAAAACTCTGTTTCCCTGACTAGACTGTAACTCCATACCCCAGAGAATAAATCTATTCTATTCATTCAACAAAAACTTGATACAAAGTAGGGTGCCTGACTATGAAACCAATTTGTTTTTCAAACACGGGAAAAATACAAACTACACATTCTCCCACTGTGTGCAGAGGCTAAAAGCCTTCCTGGAACTTGCCCGCCCCAATTCCAGGTCCCAGGAGGACTATGAATCTCTCCCCGCTTGCCCCATGGCCCACACTGCCCCATCACACCTAGAGCGAACCTGAGGCACCCACTGCCCACCTCCCTGCTCCTTCCTTCCCTCCCTTCAGCAACAGGACAGCCAGAACTCCGGGCCCTCCATTAGGTCAGCTTATCCCAGCAGTGTGGTTAGGGAGGCCAAGCAGAAAGAGCCAGCCTGGCTCTCACACCCGGAAGGAAGTTCAGGTCAGAGTGACATGAAGCCTCCAGACCTGGATTAAATACAGAGGTGGCCAGACCCAAGGAATTGGAGATTGTCCCACCTCACGCTGTCAGGGCCATTAATCGGTATAGGCCACCAATGAACAAAGACATAGGCCGAACTACTGACAGATCAGCTCATTTAATTTAGTGCCTAAAATCCAGCTATGCTTTTCAGGAGATTGTTCATAAAGTGTTGCGATATGTATTTGAAATTTATAAACATCAGTGTGCGGTGTCTTATCTGTGTGTGGTGGCTTCTGTAATTGTCCTCATCAGGTTTGGGAAGGTTGGTTACTGGCCTCTGCAGGTAAGCTGCTGGGCTCCCCGGCTTCATGCTGCCCTACTCTGGGCGGTGCCCTGACCCTGTCTGGAAGAGCCCTTGGGGTGCACAAGCATAGCTATAGGATGGCCAGGCTGTTACAGGGGGAGGGAACATTCTCCTTTCAGGTGGAAACTTAAGGAACCACAGTGGGGAAACAGCAAAATCCTTTTAGCTCCAGCTCCTCAAACGAAGGCACCTTAATACAGGAACCAAAGGTCATAGACTTTCGTTCTCAGGAGCCAGCAGGCAAGTGAGCCCCCAGCAAAAAAGAAATAATTGCTCTCCAGCGCTGGTACCTCTTCCTACTACCAGGCCTCTCCGTGACCATTTACAGCTTTTTGAGAAAACATAAGGAAAAAGTATACATATTAAACAAATGCTTAAAAATATATAATGAAGAGAAAAAAGTCTTAGCCATACAATTCCATAAAGGCAGTTCGGGTGAAAATGGAATTTTAGTGAACAAAGTCTGCTCACATGCAACATGTTTAATGATTATCATTTCCCCCACACTTTTAGAGAAAGTTTTTTTTCTAGCCACAGTACCACGTCACCCTTGGAGAAAGAAAATACAGAAGAATGGAGAGACAGCCAGTTAACAAGAATTCATTCAGATTCTGCTACTGTACTTACGCAGTAGTAGTCTGCATGTCATGCCAGCTTTTGCTGAAGTTCTGTTTCAATTCATTCATCAGGTTCATGCCGAGTTTTTGCTTTATCTCCACCAGATGCCTTTCTTTCGCTGATAAAACTTGTCGTAATGTTGTAATTTCGTCCTCCAGCTACAAGTAGGAAGGAGAATGGTGGGGAAAGATGTCAGACCAGCTGGAACACACCCTGCAGGTCTCTCTGCTCTGAAGCAGCCCTGCCGTTCCCACAGCCCACCCCGGGCTATGGCAGATGTCCTGGAGCACGGAGAGTTCAATAGTTAGAAGTGGGTTTGTCAGTTTTAATGATTATAAAAGCAATCACTGCTCCTTGTGAGGCATTCGTTTGTACAGCAAAATACAAACAAGAAAGTAAAATCACCTGCAATGTACTAGAAAAGATCCATCACTTACTTTCTTGGTTTCTAACCTTACAAACATTAGTGCAGACACTTTGATTTTACCAAGCTAGTATGTTAGGCCAGGAGAAACAGGGAGGAGAGAATGTATATAAAGGAGAGATTTGTGTTGCTTTTTGTTTTTAATGACTTTATTGACACATATCAGGCTGTACACATTTAAAGTGTACAAAATGTAGGTTGTGACATAGTACACTCCTGTGAAGTTATCACAATCAGGACAGTGAGCATATCAATTCATCACCTTCAAAAGTTTTCTAGGTCCTGCCATTCCTCCCTCCTTCTCCCCCTACCCCAAGCAGCCCCTGATCTCTTTCACTAGCATTTATTTTGCATTTTCTACAGTTTTATATAAATTAAATCACACAGTACATACGTATGCTTGCCTGGCTTTTTTCACTCAATCTAATTTCTTCACATTATTTGAGATCCATCCATGATGCTGCATTATTAATGGTTCTTCCCTTTTTATGGCAGAATAGTATTCTATTACACTGATGTGCCACCATTTTTTTT
>PVJI01003214.1:0-17749 GCA_004026765.1 Micronycteris hirsuta
TCCTCCTCATCCCACCCAACCCCACCTACTTCCTTTGCTTCCACCCTCCCCCTTGGTTTTGTCCATGTGTCCTTTATAGTAGTTCCTGAAAACCCTTCTCCCCACAGTCCCCGCCCCCTCCCCTCTGGCTATTGTTAGATTGTTCTTAATTTCAATGTCTCTGGTTATATTTTGCTTGCTTTTTTTCTTTTGTTGCTTATCTTCTTCTTAATCAGTCTTTAGTGTTACTGCTGTAATGATCTTGTCTAAAATAATAACTTTAGAACATTCACTTGATATAATCTTGCACTGGCTTCTCCGGGAAGGTGAGGGTGTCAGATAATGGCTAATTGCTTAGAGTGGCATCAAAGTTTTATTAGTCAGTCACTCCCTTACTTAATTCCTCCATCTTAACTCCTGGTGCCTCCAAAGTACATACTGCATGTTAATCTTAGCAGATTATGGGTTCTTCAAATTTCTAACACTTTCCCAGGTTCATATCTTTGCACATGCTAGAATAACGCACTAAAATCTCTACCCCATCCAAACCCAGTAAACCTTATCCATCATCAAGAGTCCACCAAAATTCTCTTCTAAGGACATTTTTTCTGACACTCCATCTCCCAATATGATTTGGATGTAGACCTCTTGCTTCCATAACACCTTAAGCACATCATCTGAATTATATGTTATCATATCACAATTGTTTGTTTGTTCATCCATATTGTCTCTTAAGAAAGAACGCCATATCTGTCTGATTGGTGTTCCTTGGCTTTCCAGAAAATGTAGGGGCTCGTTAATCCTTTCTTCGATCTGTGATTGAGTATGCAGCTGATGAGGGAAGCTGAGTGTAGATTTCTTCTGGTAGGAGACGTATGTAAGTTACTTATATGAGGGATATTGATAAAGTTGTCTTTGATATATGTAAAACATAGATAAACCTTTTCTACCTGTTATTTATGATAATTACTGACATGTTTCCTGTACAAGAGTTATAAATATCATCAAGGAATTGGCCATTCAAATTCCTTAACCTCTGTTGACACAGCTGGCCTTGATTTATGTTATTAACTTTATGCCAGTCCATTTGAAAACATTCAAAACAGCGATTGCAACAACGTTATGTGAATGAATCCAAGTTTAATAGTAAAAACAGGATCCTCCTGAGTTGCATTGCTTGGAAACCTGAGAACTGCATCTGGGAAACGTACGGAAAAAAGGAACACCCTGATCTACTCCTGCTTCACCTCAGAGAAAAAAAGCCATTTGTGGAAATAGGGCCACTCTGTGACTGCCTCTTAGTGTGTTTAAACGCTCCTTTGCTTCCAGAAAGCTGACCCTCCATCCCAATGAGGGCAAATCAAATGAAGCAGAACGATATCTTATTTGGGGTGGGACTGCCAAGTGAGAAAAGGCAAGAAGAAACCAGAGAAACTTATGATTTCAGATCCAGAGGAACAACCAATGCCCTTCCCTTACTTCCCGCTTCTGTGTGTATTTTCATAGCTTCTCAGTTTCAGTTCACTGGTAGCCCCAGGAATGAATGCCAAGTGGGAAGACGTGAGTGGATGAGGGACTCGGAAAAGTGAACTGCCCTGTGCTCACTGTTTTAACCTAGCAGGCAACTTCACTCACTTCCAAAGGCCAGATCTTCCCAGATATCCACCCACAGACATGCACAGCATGGCACCCTCCAAGCTCGGGCAGCGAGAGTTTCTGTGATGAGCCAGTCCCTCCTCCTCAAAGTGCAAAGAAAAGGGGGCTGGCAGTCATCCCTCAGACGAGGAAGCTCCAACCAAGATTTCTACCTGAGACTAAAAGCCTGTTCTCTAGAGCAGGGGTGGACACGGGGACAGATACTTCCTCTACGAGACACCTTTGAAGTCACCCCTTAGTAAGCATCCCTCCTTTCCAAGCTGTGCACACACACTGAGTAACCACCCACAGCTCTACCCCTGCCACCCAGGAGAGACCCCCGGGAAAATGACTCCCTCACACAGAGGGTGAAGAAAGGAACAGCAGGGATGCCCATGACCTCCTGGGACTGGGCACCAGGCACTGCGGTGCTGGTTTCCCACTGCCACAGAGAGCTGGTGTTGGAGGGCTCTGCACCGAGTTTGAACTGGCATATTTCTGAAGTCTTTTTTTAAGGAATATTTATAACAGGAAATCAGGTTAGACATTCCTGAAGCTAGCAAGAGCTTGTGAACACACTGTCCTATCCTCTCTGGACATGTAAATGCAGTTAATTTTTTGAAAGAGGACCCAAATACTTCACTCCTTTACATTTAACCTGAGCCATTGGAGGAATGCAAACATTGATTTGGAGCCAGGCCTCTGGTAAAGGATTGCCATATGCAGGGCACACAAGGAAATTCCTCCTTGCTGCCAGAATTTATACTGCAGAGTGCGCTATGAATAGAAAGTTTGTGCATGGTTATGAATATGGATAAAATACATCACTCATGGCCAGGGAATGACAAGTCAAATTGAAAACACATATTTTGGATCACACAATATTTTCAGAAATATATTTAAAAGAAAATAAACACAGATTGTGTGTGTTCATTTACTGCTTGAAGTACCTTTGGGGAAAAGAGACATCAACAACTTTTCTTTCCAAACCATTTGCTTTTCCTCGTGCTTTTTAGCCCAGAGCTGGACCCTCTGGGAAGGAACAGGGGTCTCGTAGAGTGCATGGTAAGTAGTTTTACTGGCAGGCATTCTATCCTCTTC
The DNA here is from genome assembly GCA_004026765.1 of Micronycteris hirsuta. Lineage (NCBI taxonomy): Eukaryota > Metazoa > Chordata > Mammalia > Chiroptera > Phyllostomidae > Micronycteris > Micronycteris hirsuta. The sequence continues at coordinate 2,716 of PVJI01003214.1, forward strand.
CTGAAAGAGACAAGGAGTTGAGTCTTCGAGTGTGTCCAGAAAGAACCATGTGGCCTGGGGAGATGTGTTCAGCTCATTCCTGTTAGTATTTGTTTACTGCCTCTTCAGTCTTGGAAGGATTCTGCTGGCTTATGTATTTTATGCTTTCATCTTTTCCCACGCCTAATTATTCATTAATATTGAGACTGTATCTATGTTGTTAAGCATCCAGGTAAAAATGAAAAATTTTCCATTTCATGTCATACACAGAGGTCTGGCTTCCAGCAAAATTAACAAAGGGGGGAAAGCGGATTTTATATGCAACCTGCGTCTACAACTACTACCCATTATAGTGAGACTCATCTCTTCTATGGTGATCCATCCTCCTTATATTGTCTTCATAGGCCCAAAGAATCTCTCATTTCCATACCACCAAACATGCCCCTCCGGACTGAGCAGTTTACTTATTTTCTGCTCTTCTTGTTTATTCTTCTTCCTTCCAGTTAATGTTTCCTGCTCTCTTCCCTATCACCTAGAGATCCTGGGACCCACTGTAGGATAGCTAATTAATCTGATAATTCAGTGGGCAGTTGATTCCAAGTGGCATGTTTCCGCTTAATATAGATACTCACATTTTTCATTTCCGCTTCTACTCATGATCTCATTTTGAGAAACTCCCTCACTCAGAACCCTTAGCTGCAGCAACATGAACCACAGGACACTCTTCTGTAGCCAATTGTATCATGCACTGACATGTGACCCAAGGACAGTAACTCATTGTCTGACCAGCACCCTATGACATCACCTGATACCTAGGACTCTGCCCAAGCAGAGATGTACTGAGTCGATTTTATTATTTCTTGGGAATTTTAAACAAGCCCACCAATTGCTACCATCTAAATTTGCATGGTCATAACATGGAACATAGAAAAATGGCCTTGAATACAGGGTGTATGGCTTTCAGTACTCAGGTTCAGTTCACATGGGAACCAGCTGTACTTTTTCAGGTTTTGATTTTTATGAGACCCTGTCCCCATACAGGAATTTTCTTGGCAAGCAAAACAACATTGAGGAGAACAGTAAGGCTCTCCTGGGGTTGGCCTTAATCCTAGGAAGGAGCCGGCTTGTCCGTGTCAGCTTTGGCTCTGCCGCACCAGCAGGTGAAAAAGGCTTACCCAAGAGTTCTTAGAATAGTTGAGCAGGGGGAAACATTGGGGCAACTGCCTGAGTTAAAAATCAGTCTGTTCCTTTTTTTCCCTTTTTCAAAAATTCTCACCCAAGGATATGCTTATTAATTAGAGAGAGAGAGAGAGAGAGACACTGATTAAGAGAGAGATATCGATTGGTTATCCGTTGCCTCCCCTACATACCCAGACCAACTGGGAATCAAACCCACAACCTAGGCATGTGCCCTGACTGGCAATGGAACCTGCAACATTTTGGTGCACGGGACGATGCTCCAACCAACTGAAGCACCCGGCCAGGGCAAGTCTGTCTCTTTTTTTGGTGAAAATTTGAAGAAGTTAGTTGGTGACTTACGGAAGTAGACAGGCCATCTGCATTACACTTCCTAATCTTTTAAAAATTGTATCCTCACACACTATAATATCAATTGTTGATTACAAATTAACTTTTTATAAGTATTAGATGTTCCTCTGTTGACTTGTGGCAATTTTGTCCTCATCAAATACCTCCAGAGTGCAGAGATAGTACTTTTTCATTTGTCTTCTGTAGTACTTGGCCTACGGGTATTCCTATGGGTGTTGAATAAAAGTCATTTTAACGTGGTAAGGCCAATGCTAACATCAATGTGTGTGACAATGATATTCATGAGCTTTAAACTTAAGATGTGTCACCTGCATTTTAGCATTTCACTAACTGATATTCTCTTATGTTTATTTTCTGCCCCCTCCCCGCTAGAAAATAAATACCCTGAAGACACAGACTTGTTTGTTATTGCTACATCCTGAATGCCCAGAACAGGCTCTTTTTTATTTTTTTTAAACTTTTTAACAGCTTTATTGAGTTATAATTGAAATACAAAGAAGTGCACATATTTAATGTGTATGATTTGATAAGTATGAACCTATGCCAAGACCCTTGATACCATCACCATAAGTAAGGTAATAGGCATGACCATCTTCTCTCAGAGTTCCTTGTGTGTGTGTGTGTGTGTATGTGTGTGTGTGTGTTGCAAGGACATTTACCATGAGAGTTACTCTCTTAATGAATTTTGAAGGGAACAATGCAGTGTTGCAACTGTAGGCACTATGCTGTACACCAGACCTCTAGAACTTTCTCACCCAGCACACCTGAAACTCGATGCCCATTGAACAGCGGCTCCCCATTTCCCCCACTGCCAGCCCCCGTGTCTTTAATGAAGGAGACACTTGACAAATATTTATTGAATGAATGAATGCTTAAAGATTAAAAACAACTTAGAAGAGGAAGCAATTTCCTCCTTCATATCCGAACTCTAGTGTTTGGTCTCCTGCAGACAGAGTGCTTTTCTCTACCTGGTGCCAGGCCCACTTTTTCTTGACATTAGTCTGTGATTGCTGTTACCCAGGCTTTAATGAATGGTTGACCTACTTGGTGCGATATTATTTTTTTTTGATAATGTGGTATTTTTGGAAGGTACATACCTGATAGTATTTCTTATCCTGACACTGATGTGGTAACTAAAAAATACACTCCAAATATATGTGCTTGTTTGAATAGGCAGCAAAGGAGGATGTTTTGATAGTATTTAGGGGTAGAGACAGCAAAATGAACTGTCCATTTTCCTCTCTCAGATCTGCCTACTGCTTCAATAAATAAACATTATATATATATTATATATACACACACATACACAAACATACACATATAGTATATATAAATAAATAATTAGAAAAAACTGTGGTATGCACCTCAGTTTAAGAAAGTTAACAATTCCACAAAACTGTTAGGAAAATTAATTAAAGGACAAATATCTTCCAAATTGCTTCAAGGTTACTTGGAAAGTTATCTCTATGTGAAAAATGACTTAAATACTGAATTCAGGTCAATTTTCTATGGATGTTTTTATTATGGGAGAGAAAAACCAGTCCAGTAGTGATTCATTCTCTGTCTTACTATTGTTTTTACCTGAGGAAGCATTTCTTGAGAACCACATAGGTTTCTAAAACTTAGTAGACTCCAGTTATTTTGCAACAATCCCAGAAAAGAAATAAAGAATATATACATCTAGGATTGTTACAACAAATCAGTCTTATTGAGCATCATTATTTCCTTCATTGAAAGAGCATTTGGAAGTAAGAGAAGTAGCATTATTTAAAGATGGGAACAAGAAGATTCATAACTAAGAGAGAATCATTTCAACTATTTTGCTTTTTTGTACAACTGACATAGACATTATGCATCTCCTAAAAGTGTTCAGGGGCATGGACTTTCATGTACTTTTTTCAGTTAAGTTCTGTCCTATATATGTAAATGAATCAGATCATCAGACTAGTGTTAAGAAAATATAAGTAGACAGGGGTGTCCAACGTGTGGCCCGGGATGGCTTTGAATGCAGCCTAATACAAAATCATAAATTTACTTAAAACCTTTTTTTTGGCTCATCAGTTTTTGTTAGTGTTTGTGTATTTAATGTGTGGCCCGAGACAGCTCTTCATCCATCGTGGCCCAGAGACACCGAAAGGTTGGACACTTCTGAAAGAATTCATCTTTATAAAGTTTCAAGACAATAATAAAACAATCTTATTTTGGATTAAAATAAAATCATACCAAGACTTCTAGGATAATCACTAGGCTGTAACTTCCTAGTAGCAAGAACAAAGGGAATTTTGTTTACCACGAAGTAACAAGGACTCAGCACAGTGCCTGGCATACAAGATTGTACAACATATACTTGTTGACAGACTGGAACGTGAGAATTACGTTCTGATAGAAAGGTCAGTTCAGGGATATGTCTTTAGCCAAAGGGAATGTCAGCACAAGCAGTGCTAACTAGAAGTACCCTTCAAGGAAATGACCAAAACCATGCCTAATTCAGAGAAGTAAACACCTCCAAAATTTTTAGTAGTGTTTTCTATTTCCAACACCATTTGAAGAATTTTACAAATCAGAAATCAGTGGTTTGAATAAACCCGGAACCTGAGAAGCTATCGCCAGCCTTTCAAATGAGCAAAATACATTTTTCCTTTTTAGCTTCCAGGATAGACCTGGAGAATCAACGTCATTTCAGGGATGGTTTTCATGGCCTTATTCTCAAGGAATAGGCAAGGAGAGCCAAGGCACACAACGGTAACAACGACAAAGCCAGACACATAAATGCAGGGATCGGGTTTAAAAAGCCAAGGTCTTATGAACCAGTCCGAAATGGAACAGTTTTCAGTCATCAACTTCTAATCTTAATTGGTGTGGGCTGACTTTTTTTTTTACAATAAAAATATTGCTGTGTAATGAAAATCAGGTGTAGGATAGAAGTGAAAGGTAAGACTAATGAAATAGGCAGGGGCTGGAGGACAGATAGTCTATTATGACATACTCAAATGGTGAGACTTTAATTTTAGAACAATGGTGATCCCTTGGGTGGACATGATAAGGTGTGTTCTGAGGGATTTGAGAAGAGATGCAGGGAAAACACTCACACAATCTCTGCCCCCTATTCAAAAACAGAGCATTACCCGTTCCCCAATGGAGTCCTTTCAGGGCGTTGGCTCACCTTTCCTTCTCAACCCGAAGGAATTACTGACCTGTATTTATGTCTGTTGTTGCTGAAGTCTGGCAGGGGCCTAGGAGAGCCCCAGTGAAAATGGTATGTGGGAATGATGCTCTGTGACCACTGAGGCTAGGTCATAAAAAGGTTGTGGCTTCAGCCAGGTTTTGCCTTTCAGGACACTTGCCCTGGGAACCAAATCTCCATTTGTGAAAAAGTCAGGTCACATGGAGAGGCCTTGGGCAGAGGTTCCAGTTGACCGCTTCAGCTAAGTTACTGGCCAGCACCAGCAGATGTCACCAGAACTCACCAATACGGGGCATGGTCTTTCATGTACTTTTGAAACACGTGAAAGAGGCTCTAGATAATTTCACTTCCAGCTTTCGGTCTTCCATCTGAGGCCCCCAGCATTGCAAAGTGAAGACATGCTGCTCCTACACTACCTGTGAAAACTCACGACTACAGAGACTGTGAGAGATAATAAATAATCACTGTTGTTTTAAGTCATGTATTTTGGGGAATTCGTCATGCAGTGATAGATAACAGATGCACCACTTTACTGCATTCCATAGACTTGGTCTGTAAGATCCTCACAGATGCACACTTTTAGATCCTGTTCAACTCATTCGCAAGACAGAGATTTCTTGTGTACCCTGAAACCATCATTCACTTATGACAACATTGCTTTAGTGGCTAATTCTATAATGAAAAGAAGGTCTTCCATGTAGTTAAGTCAATACTTACATTTCAGGAAAATGTGTGTGTATGCTAGAAATAGATTTATATACTATTATATATAAATCTATATACTATAAATAGATACATGCTTAGCCCTGGTTTCAGTAAATTACATATCTTTTCATTTCATAAAAAATGATGACTGTCATCTGCCTTTGAGTAAACTATTATAGGATATAATTAAAACAAGTTTGAAAATTTCTTGGGTCCAGTGGTGAGTATGCTGACTTGTGTATATGAATAAATATGTATGGTATACTTTTGTAAATACTTTCATATTATGGGGTGGTTGATGCTTTCCGTGATACACTATGCTTTGCTACTGAAGAAACTTCAGTCAAGACCTTTTAATCTCTAAATTTGATTTTGTCAATCCTATTGTGACATCATCAATAAGTTATAAAACATTTTTCATGATAATTGCTGATGAAATACTTATGAGGAACATCTGGAAAGTACACTTAGGATATGGGCACTGACTTACTATAAAATGCTGTACTTGAAAGAAGTCACGTGATTTTTACTTCACTTCTCTGTTTGCGTTTCTACACCTACATTTCTTTCCACCAGGTGTTGTATTTAAACTTAGAAAACAGAACTGGTAAGTGAAACACTACTACTTAGGGACCAGAAGTTCCAATTAATGGCTAGTGGTGTGTGGCCTGCAAAACCCACATTATCCCCTTGCTGGCCATTTCATTCAGCGAAGTGGTCAGCAAGAGCTCTTTAATGCCTGTTCATGCAGAGGAGGTCCTCTATGCTGAGGACCATGCTAAATGAAGTCAAAACAAAAGATTCCCCTTTGTAACCATAGTCAAACTCAAATGCCATCTCTTCTATGAGGTTTTCCCTGATTATTCTTGATTCTCCTTTTTGCCCAGACTTTCTGTTGACAGGTGCTACGCAAAGGGGCCTTTTGTTATATAAAATCATTCCATCCTCTGGTTCACAAATGTATCGCCATGTCTTCACCTCTGCCAGCTCTTTGGGAGCAAGAGATGCCTCTCAGTTCCTTCTCTTCAAGATGCCAAGTTTAGGGCTTCAAACGTATAAGACCATGACAAAAATACTTGATCTTGGCTTATTAGTTATAAAACATGACCAAATAAAAATGCTCTTAGAATCAGGCAATTATAATAATGATATTTGCATTGCTGATATTTAATAAAGTATTTTTCTTCCCTCAAATCCAAAGTGTCTTTTCATTGGTCTCATGCATCAGAATGAATGTCTCGCTATAATTAATAACAGGTTACTTAGGCCCATGGCCTTGTAAAAGGAGTGTTTTCCGAAGGGTTGAGGAATGGTTGGCAAATGTCTAAACATGGTTTTAAAAATCTTACATAGTAAGCATTTTGTTGAGTGGTGAGGAATTAATTGGGCTACCAGCAAGGCAGGTTTTTGGTGGAAAAAAAAAACGGTTGGATTAATTAATCTCTGGATCTTTTCCAGCTCTTCACATTTTGACACCTCTGATTTAACAGCAAGGACAAAACTCGGGTCCTGCTAATGAGTACCCTTACATTAAATATGCATGCCTGTATACGTAGGTCTATAAAACCCATGCTCATTAGCAAAGCGATATGGCCAGGCCAGCTGTCCTGACTTTTCTGAACTCGTCTACAACAGCGCAGGGACAGAAACACTCCGGTATGTCTTCATTTTTCACTGATGAAGAACTGTCTGAAAACTGGTGTTTATAAAAACATTCCTTTGCTGATTGTCTTCATCCCCTGCAGGGTTCAAGTGCGGAGGTCTAAGAATCTGGGGAGGGCAAAGGCAGTGATGGGTGAATGACTCCTTTCTCACCGTGCTAGGGGTCATCCTCAATAAGGCCACTCTCTTGTGGGAGGTGGAAAGGAACCTGATGGTGCCTATTTGCTTTGGCAGCCTGTACCCTAAAGATGCACATTTCCAGAGAATGACAGAGATTCATTTTTCCAAGCCAAGCTGAACTTGTGTTTCCCTAACACTGTGGGAAGCTGCAAGTCAAAGCCACACAGGCCTGTCCCCAGTCTGTGAGCAAATGGCCCTCTGCTTTCTGAGGTTCCATCCTAAAATCATCGTTCATTCACCAATGATTCATTTTAAACACGAAGGAAAGAAAATACTTGAAAAAATGTATTATTATCCCAGTTTCAAAGTTATCAAGAAGATAACAAATTTCTTCATCATTATTATCAACATCCAGAAGAACAGAGGCAGCAGATGACTACAGAACACGGAGAAAACGTGCGTCCCTTCATTAGATTCTTTGCAATCCTTAGGATATCCATTTACTGCTGTCCTTGACTTTCATGCACTTACGGTTTTGAGAGCCTGGATCCAAACGGCCCTCCAAACTAGTGTTCTGCTCAGCAACAAGTGTAATTGCACTTTGTTGACATAAATCGCATGGTTTAGAATTCTTTACGAATCAACTGTGCAGATCCACAGAGTCTCCGAATATAAGGTATCACAATAGAAGGGACATTAAGCAAAGACATTAAAGAGCTCTGTATTAAAGTCCTTAAGTCTTGTATACAGAATGTACAGCTGCCTGCAAACCAAAAACGCTGTGGCTCCTCAAACAACTATGGCGGGATAACCTGTTCACAATCCTGTATCAGTTGCTTCCACCTGTGCTTTATTTCTTTTTTCATAGCACACTCCGATTTTTCTTTTATATTACTATGGCTACTTGACTTTTAATGTACATTACATATATGTTCACTATTTTACATTGTTTCCACCGTTGAAAATTTCTAGCACTTTGTCAACAAATGTCTCTTTCAAACTCCAGTCACACTTCTAATCGCTTCAGATTAGTAAGTAGGCGTGCTGCCGAACAGGCTTCCTTCATCAATACACGGCTGTAGCTGGCACATGATTTTTTTCCTGAATAGGGTAAAAACGTAAAAATCACAATAACTAGGCTTTTATCAACATGCTGGATATCATGTCAAGGACTATAACATTTCATGGTTATTAACTCATTTAAACTTCACTACAAATGTATGAAATAGGCACAAGGGTTATCCTTAGTTTAAATGGGACCTGAAAGTAACCTAACTTGCACTGCCACAAAAAGATGTCATATTATAGAATGAGGTATATTTACCTATAAGAGAGAATAGAGGCTAACTATACATTTATGTGCGATCACATTTAATGTTTTTATTTTTTAAAGAACCTATGAAACACAACTATTGATTATAACAGTATGGTAGACTAGATTTCCTGACCAACTTCCTGTTGAAAACAACAAAAATGCTGAGTAAGACAAATTCATCAGTAACTGGCAATAAAGAAAAGAAAAATTAGAGGGCAAATACTAGGTGAAATATAAACCAAAGGGTAACCTGAATTCTGTTTTCATCCTTAGGGTACTCAGTAAAACAGTAAAACCTGCTGGGTTTGAGTTAATGAAGTGAAAAGATACATAAGTTACTGAAGCCAGGGCTAATTTTATATATGTTTATATATATTTATAATATACACACATATGCATACATATATAATAGCATATAAATCTATTTATAGTGCACACACATGCATACTTTTTCCTGAAATATAAGTATTGACTTAAACATATGAAAGAACTTTTTGTTTTAGAATTTGCCATTAAAGCAAATATGTTTTCATAAGTGAATGATGGTTTCAGGGTGCAGAAGAAACTTTATCTTGCAAATGAGTTGAACTGAATCTAAAAGTCTGTGTGCATCTATTAGACTCTATATGACCTAGAGGCCAAGTCTATGTAAAATACAAGAGTATTGTATATCAGTCGGAAAAAACATGAGAAGCTGTTTTCTAGGCTTTCGTAAGGGTCTTTCATTATAATTATCTATGTGGTTAGTGTAAAAAGACTTTTGTTTTTATTATTTCAAGGATCTGCTTTCCACCTTTATGTACAAGCAAATGCCATACACATTTTGCATTTCTGAGAATTTTGGTGTAGAATGTTGTTTTCCTGGGTAAGTCAAAAATATTCCATCTCCACAAGGAGTTTATAGACTTGTTTCTACTTTTTCAGTGACTTGACTAATTAAAAAAACCTTTGTATAAAACCAGTGTTGTTACCAAGGTTCAATTTAGGAAAAATATCTTTCATAGAGGAGCACTTTTCCTTCAGGGAATAGTTCAGTCACCTGGCTCTTACACCTCGTATTTATTTGTCATTAACTATTTTTAAAATTATTCACAATCACTGAAAGAATTATTGTTCAATAATAACTTTTGCTTACTACCCAACATATACAAATTTATCAAAAGATGTTTTCTCAAAGAAATGGATCCCTGGTTTCTACAGCTGACAAGAATTTGCAGCATCTTTATGGTTTTGGTGATCTACACTTCTTTAAACGTTTGAAAGAACGTTACGCAGTCTATATGCAGCTCATATTGTACTAGTATTTAAGGTTTTGTTAAGCAAAGAAACAAACAAATATTGCCTTAAAAGAATTGTTTTATAATGCATGTTTTAAAGGAATATAGAAATAACTTGTAAAAATTTCCAATGATTTAAAATGTTTTTCTTTAAAAAAAAAAGTAACCATTTAGTGTAGAAACAGCTAAAGAATCCTCATAGGAAATTGTGTGCTGGGAATACAGCAATGTGAAAAAACAAAAATATGGCTTGCATGGAATTTCCATTCTAGGAGGGGGAGGCAAGAGCATATATTATGTATGGGCATGTTTATATCATAAAAACCATGGTCTTCAAATTTAATAGTAACTATATCTATTTTCCCCCTAAGGTGAAGAAACATTGAATTGGCAAATTTTAATTTATTTAGAATATTTTTAGACATTCCAAAGGACGCAGTAAAAAAAAAACAACTTAAGGTCAAAATTGTTTTTTCCAGTCAAAGGAAAAACATCTCATCCTTTGCCTCCATAGCTAAACCGAACTTTGCCCTTGTTTTCCCTTTTATCAATATTTATAGTCTTCATTTACATTGACTGTGTTGATTGACTTAATCCAGAATTATGTTAAATTTCAAGCAATTTACTAGTTATTTCTGTTAAATTACCTGATCATTTTGACCTCTCTGTGAACGAATTAATTACTTCCTCATCAGTTAGTGTGCCTTGATTAGAACACATTGTCTGGTAGCCTACGAGGGTATACCCTTGTTTAACTGAACTCTGAAGCATTGTGATAAGATTGCTCCTCAAAAATTCGAGGTGTTGATTGCTGTAATGTCTGTTAACAGGAGTGAAAGACTGTGGGTGATGAGTTAGCTAACTATCAACACTCCCAAGCCTGTTATAGGGGTCAGTGGTCAAACCCTATTGAACCTCTCAGTATGGGATAAGCGCTTCTTTGAATTTCTTGTCTACAGCTGGAGTTAGTTTGGTGCTATGATCACTGCAAGAAAAGAAAAGTCTCTAAGCTATGATTACTACCCACCACCTTATCCCCAGCGTGGGTCACTAGCCACTATTACAGTCTGATGTTTCCTACTCTTAGTTCTAGAATAAGTCATCAATACATTATTTCCCTAGGTCATAGAATAAACTGACTTTCATCCAAAGGCCAATCCTAGGCAAATAACTCTCCACTTGGTATACCAGCCCTAGATGTTTGCCCATTGAAGGACATATAGTATTTGAGGAGTCTTGAGGAGGCTGTAAATATTCTAGAGTTAGGAAGATACTCTCAAAGTCATGTAAGGCTCTCCAAATGTCTTCTATGATTTGGAGACTCTGGGGTCAACCAAATATTTCCAGATCTACAAGATGACTCAAGACTCAGCTTTCTGTGTACGTGCTAGTTAAGTGGCTAAGAGTGTGAGTAGTCCTAGGTTTGTACCGAAGCGCTGCCACTAACTAGCTATGCAACCTTTGCCAAGATATTTGCCCTTCTGTTTCCTTCATTTATAGATGTTGGTGTGGTTATGATGGAGATTTATAGCATAATAAATAAAAGAAGTTCTTAGATCAGTTTTCAATAAAACTTGGCTATTACTTGTTGTTTTGGGTGCAATTTCATTCTGTGCCAGGCTTTCAATTCCAATGCAAATATTATTGAAAGCTATGTATTTCAAATTACTATTCATGACAGACAAATCAGTAATGCAAGTAAGCAAAAAGCCCACATTATTAAAATAGAGTAGAACAGAACATATTAAAGAGCACCATATAAAATTAGTATGAGTATACTGTACAACATGGCACTTATAGTGAACATTGTATTGTACACTTAAAAATTAGTTTAAAGGGTAGATCTCATGTTAAATACTCTTACTACAATAAAAAATATAGAGAAAATAACAAAAATATAAATGTTATTGCTAGGGAAAAATAAGCATGAGTATTCTTTCATGAAAATTTGCTCTAAATAATATATGTGGAACTTAATATAAGATGTATCTCTTAATGCGAATCACATTCCAAATATCTAGAAAAACACTGATCTAAAGTCCACTCTGTTAAATTAATTTGTTTAGTGTGAAAGAAATAAACCTCTGTTCTTCGTAGGAAGAGAGAAGTCCATCATGCAAAATACCTAATGGTGCAGCAATTCTCCTTTTGGTATTGTTGAATTAAATTTACCAGCAATGCAGTGAGTGAAAAAATGGAAGAGGTTGTATGCAGCAATTCTATTATGTGATTTAGCTTCATATGAGTCAATGGTTTCACAAGATTGGCTCACGGTCTATGAGTTCATTGTGTAGAATTAGGTATTTTTTTGCCAAATGTACCCCTTCCAGGAAGAAAGCATTAAGACATATATCACATTACATTTTTTGACTGATAGTTAATGGTGCCAATTTGACACCAACAGGAATCCCCAGTTTGGTGTTACAGTGAAGAAGGAAACTTAATTCAGTGAGAAACAGCTCAATTGTGATACAGCATGGCTGTAAGACAGTCCTGGGGCCAGGGCCCTCTCTGACAAGACATCTGCTCTGCTCTGCTCTGCTCTGCTCTGCTCCACTCTGCTCCATTCTGTGCCACTCTGACCAGGTTGCACTGGTCTCTGTCTTACTCCAGCAAGACATCTTTGGTGTTTTATCTCCGGCCAGGGAAACACAGTCTGCAGTCTTCAGTGGAAAGGGAAAGTGTGCACAGATCCAGAGGGGAGCTGACTTACATAGACAGAAGTCCCAGCCTCTGGCCCCTGATTTGTCCATCATTCTGCAAATAAGGACTCCAAATCCTTGCAGTTTGATTGGTCCAAAAAGCACTATCCTGATTGGTCAGAATAGAACCTTTCTGATTGGTTGGTTGGTGAAGAAGCTTATGGGGATAGAACTGCATTGCTATGTTTGGATAGTGAAAGCCTCAGTCCTCTTGGTTGAACTAGGATTCCAGGAACTTCTAAAGTAACTTCTTTATAATGCCTGGCTCAGATGCCAGGAACAGTTCAGGCAGGCACAGTTCAGTGCAGAAGCAGATAGTTCAGTGCAGGCTTTTCCCTCAATTGCAGTTTGCATAAGACGCTCCTTTGTAGAGATGGCTACTGGGCTCTGTTTTTTAAAAGTTCAGAGCCAAGTTAGCCATTAGGAACCCTTTTTAGTGGGCATTTTCTTTCCCAGGGTTCACACATTGTTGATTCAGTGAAATTGTAGAAAGGTTGTAGTGACAAAATAATACCCAGTTGGTGACTAAAGAACATTTTATTAAATGAACAACAAATCAGTTCTTCTTTCTCTTCCATATCTTTGTCCTCACAAATATGTTGTATATAATATAAAGTAGCTTCCTAAAATTCGCTTTGGCTGATTTGTGTTAACTATATCAAGCAGATGAAGGGGACTCCTAATGAAGTAGCTAAACCAATTGCATAAACATTCTTGGGAACTAATGAAAACAGTCCAAGAGTATAGGGACCTGATTCTTTCACCTTTCCCAGCTCCAGGGAATTGAAGTCTCACATAACATGGGCTTCGTTTAGTGTTTTCCACAGCAACAGAAGTTTTCTTTGTAAGACTCCTGCAAGTAGCATACCGATGAGGCTAAAGGAATGATTAAAAAAAAATCTTTTCTGTTTTTTTCTCAGATTTTTCAAATATATTAACTTTGGTTTCAGCTCATCTTTCCCACAGAAAAAGTTGGGGGAGTGCTTGTTTGCATCTGGCCTGGGCTGTGATGTTTTCCTTCTGTACAGAGCAAAGTTAAGAGGGCATGTGTCTGAGGCACAAAGACAGATCTCAGCTGTGTTTTTGAATGTGCAAGTAGGTGGTCCCAGTCTTCTCAGCAAAAACAAAACAAAACAAAACAAAACAGTAGTGATATAATAAAATGACTCCAGGGACAAAGTAGCTTTGTCAACCCGCCATCAAAGGCAGTCATTTCTCTTTTGCTAATATGACAAGGGTGTTCTAGTCAATGTTACAAACCTTCAGAAAAACCCAAACCTTGTAGAGTAAGGAATTCCAAATGAGTCCCTCCTTGAAAAAATAGCATGAAAGACTTGTGCAGACCACATCAGTGATACATGAATTATATCTTACTTGCAGAAATGTCCTGTACACAACAGAAGAACAGTATCAGTGGCCCATAGCTGACCCATGGGGGACAGGCTGTTGAGAGAATCACATGCCAGCCACAAAATACATATAAAACACTAAAACCATCCAAGCTAGGTTATATTATGCAACTGATAAGAAGTAAAATTCTGCCAATCATCCCATTCAGAGAAATTAAGGTACAGCGATCTTGTGATCAAGAAATCAGATCTACCCCACTCTTTTGCATAATGTTTTATAGTAGTCCTCTTATGGGCAGGAAATACATGCCAAGACCCCCCAATGGATGCCTGAAACCATAGATAGTACCAAACCATAAAAGCATGTGTTTTCCTATACATACGTACTTGTGATAAAGTTTAATCTGTAAGTTAGGCACAGTAAGAGATTAATCATAATAACTAATAAAAACAGAACAATTGTAACCAAATACTCCAACAAAAGTTATGTACATGTGGTCTCTCTCTCTCTCAAAATATGTTGTTGTATTACAGTCACCCTTCTTAGGACAACGTGAGATGACACCATGCTTGTGCAATGCAATGAAGTGAGGTGCTCAGAATGGCATGCAATTTAAAACTTAGGAATTGTTTATTCTGAAATTTTCCATTCAGACTGTGGTTGATCATGGGCAACTGAAACCATGAGAAGCAAAACCATGGGTAAGAGGTGACTGCTGTGTATGATTTATATATCTAAAGATCTCTGATTATGCAAATTGTGGCATATAAACTGTGGCTTGATGTAGATACCTATGAGCCTTAAGTAGTTGCACATGGAATAATCGATTTATTAGCACATTTCTATGGTAATGTTCCTTTTCTCTGGTTTGCTTCATGCATTATTTTTATATATGATGAAAAAAAGCCAATAAACAAGATTCTGAATTCTCAGTTGATTATGCATTGCACGCATGCATGCCCATTAAAGGATACAGTGGAAGTGAATTGGAATCTGGAATGCAAATATAAAGAGAAATAGTCCCTCTCCAAAGGCTAGGAGGGAAGATTGATTGAAAGGTGATACAAATAACATTTTGAGGTGCTTATATAAGCGCTGTGCCTATCTCAATTATTTTTTATGGATATTTCTATAGTCTAGGTAAAAAAAAAAAGTGAGCAGAATCAAAGATTCTGGGTTAGATAACTCCAAG